>JAAAKQ030004283.1:0-12030 GCA_010016005.3 Zanna intricata | reverse complement strand
GTCGGAAACGAAAAATCAGTCTTATCGAGAAAGAGTTTTTTATAAATTTAATTTAAAAAATTGAATTGAAAAAAAAATATGAATGGATTAAAAGAACCACCCATTTTTTTAACTAAAAAAAATTTGAATTGAATTTTATTAAATTTGTTTTTTTTAATTTTTCTATAAATTTTGATTTTTAAAAATTGGTACCGAATTAAATACAAAGACCTACCAAGAATTTATTAAGCTTATTTCTGGAATCTACTTTAAATTGTCAAAATTTAAATAATGACTCAAAAGTTATTAATGTAACTTTTATTCATCATTGTTTTGTTATTTCTAAAAAATTTATTTTTATTTAAAATTTTGATAATTCACTGATATGAACGAGTAAAAAAAAAGTTCGCAAAATACTCAAACATGGCAATCCTGTATTTAAAAAAAAAGAGAAGAAAAGCGAAGAAACAATAAGAAGAAATTATATTACTGAGCGTGACCACGGCTCTCTAAAGTGTAGGCTTATTTTTTAGAGCGTTTTTATAAAAACGCTCAAGTTCAATGAATCCATTTCTTTTAAATAAATATTTTAAAAAATAGTAATAGAACACCTACATAACATATTGTTAATCTTTTTATTATAATAAAACCTACTGCAAAGGAATTGTTTCTGTTATTTATTTACTTATTTAATCTAGTCGTGAACATATTAAAATAACATTCTTTAATTTGGTATACCATCAGTCATTTAAGATAGAGAGAGAAATCTAAATGAGGTAGTCGTGTCAAATCAGTCATACTTTATCCTACTATCACTACTACACCTCTCAATGCGATAACATATATTACTTATAAAAGATGTCAAAATGATTGATGCTAACTTTTCTTTTAACGTCTTCTTCTTCTTCTCTTCTTATTATTCTTTTTACTATTGTTGTTATTATTATTATTATTCCATATTTTGAAAGGGGAATCAAAAAGGGAAAGATCAGCAACATTGGTTTCACTATAATTCAAACCACGTACTAAATTCATTTACTTCTTGCTACTCACATAACAATAACAGTACTAAAGTAGTTTACAACAAACATTAGTACTTGTAGAACATATTACTATTATTGTCATTATTAGTTTTATTATTATTATTATTATAACTATTATTAAAGGTAGTACCTGTAGTAGGACGCATCGTTTCATTTGAGAGGCCGACTGACCCCTTTGTGAACACAGATTCATTCATTTGCGTTTAGTAACTACTCTCTTCGGCTCCCTTTTTCTTACATTGACTTGGGTTACTTGCCTGCATCTTCCATTTATGCAGCGTGTTAAACTTTTTTTCTATTTTATTATTAAGTATTGTTGAAACTTATAAGTCTAAAGCTACTAAAATTTCTCTTTTTAATCGACAAAAGAAGTTATATTCTGAATTAAAATAGCTAACAACAATTAAACTAATGACAATAGCATAATAATAATAATAATAAAGGAGAAATTGTCAGTAATTACTTTAAAAAAGGGGTTATGTAAATGGTTCTTTAATTGTAATTTTGCCAAATAGGCTATCTTTTTTAATATACATTAGCTTTTAGTATTAGATTCAAGATAAAATTTAAGTATAATTTTAAATTTAACTGTAAGTTAATATTAATTACATTAAAATAATTAAAAACACAGATAATACAAATTAAATGATCCATCAAATTATTACTTAATTAAGCCTACTTAGTTTTTCCTTTATTTTTTTTTTCTTTAATTACTAGATGGAATTATCTGAAAAGACTCTGGTTATTATTAATGTACACAGAGTATGTATGATAACAAAAAATTTCAAAAAAGTTATATGTACTCTAGGTTCTGTTGCTCCAGGAGAAGTTAATTATTATAGGGGTGAGCATGAAGGACTGGTGCATATTGGAACAGTGCGCAAACGTCGTTGTTTTTAACAGTGTACTATTACGTTTAAAAACATACTCTCGAGATTCGAAAGTTTCTTGTAACATTTCACGCGAAATATTACAATATGTCAAAAATTTTTAAAATAGAAAATTTAATTGTAGAAAAATATATAACTCTAAACTCATATTTTAATGTAACTTAAACGTAAATTTTTTTTCGTTAAATTCAATTAAAATCAAACATATATTTATCCCAGAAAGAAAATATTCAATTTTCTAGAAAACTAACGAAATCATTAATAAAAATAGATAAGTTTGGTGATAGGGATTAAATTAACCACACATTTCAGGAATGGTAGGCCTGAGTCTATACAAAACTATACCTCATAAGTCATACCTATCATCATCTTACTGGGTCGTGAGAGGATGGCATTGTTCACTAGTTGAACAGATTGCAAGTTACACATTAAGAATAAAAATAAAACAATAAATAAAATTTTAGCTAAAAAAAAAAAAACCGATTAAAACATATGATAAAATTTATAGATAAAATATATACCCATGAATTAGTTTATATTTCATCTCGAATTTCGTTATGCTTTAGTGACCAAGGTTGAAATCCCAACAACGATTTATTTCTATTGAAATTTGTATGTACTTTAACCTGATGAAGTTTTATTAGTTTAGCTAACAGAAATGACTTTTTTAACTGCTTGAGTAAATCAGAACAAATTAATTAACGAAATGTAACTGTAATTTGTGAAAGGAAATATAATATTACACACAAAAAAAAAATTACAAAGATATATTTTAAATAATAAATAATCAGTAGAAAATAAAATAGTACGTTTTTTTTATTTGTTTAACCTCCGGAACCACAGTTAAGGTATATCATCAGAGGATGAGATGAATGAATTGTAGCGTGTGTGAAAAATGCCATTCCTGACCGGGTTTCGAACCCGGGACCTCCGGATGAAAGGCCGAGAAGCTACCCCTCGCGCCACGGGGGCTGGCAAATATAAATAGTAGGTTAAATTTATTTATCCCAACACACTAAGTCATAATATTTTATTATTATGAATTTGACATTTTAAATAGAGACCAATTATAATTTCTACCATTGAAATCAATGGTAGTTCAATAAATCAATGATGTTTACTATAAAGCAGATCCCTACATAATGATCAGTAGGCGAAAGACAAATTTATCTAGGTATATATACTGAGCCCTGATCTAAACAAATAGCTATGTCAAATTACATGGAAATGGGGTACGATTTGACCTAGAACTTTACCGGTCTTATGGCATATCTGGGTGTGCGCGGAATATGACTATTGCTGGAAGGAGGATACCACAGAACACACAGTGTTCATGTGGAATCGGTTTCTGCAACATAAGGAACTATAAAGAAGAGAATTCGGGTGCTTACCACGAAGAACATCATTGGGATTATGCAACAGATAAAAAGACAAATGGTCTTTACGATCTTGGTTAGGAAAATCCGAACAAAGTTGACGAAAGAAGTCCAGGCGTAAAGAAGTCGCCGTTGGGGCAGATCCCACCTAAAGGACAATGTTAAAAAACCAAAAGGGTCTGCAATGGGAGGTGGATGGAGATAAGACACATCGATTGCTCTGATAATACTATAAGGTGGGGGTCGGCATTCTATTTTATAAAGGGAGAGCAACCTTAGATGGTAAGTCCGCATGGTGCTGTGGGTAAGTCCCACAGCACCATGAAGTATGAGACCACATTGTGCCTATAATATGTTTCCCCCGCAGACGAAAAAAGTAATAAAAAAGTCCCTCTGAATTAGAACAGAGTGCAAGTATTGACTGCATGGAAGAGTATCATCTGCATTTCGATAGGTTTGGCATGTTGATATGTA
Organism: Zanna intricata; assembly: GCA_010016005.3. Classification (NCBI taxonomy): domain Eukaryota; kingdom Metazoa; phylum Arthropoda; class Insecta; order Hemiptera; family Fulgoridae; genus Zanna; species Zanna intricata. The sequence goes on along the minus strand of JAAAKQ030004283.1, from coordinate 8,268 downwards.
ATGCTTTATTCAGAATAGATTATAATAGTAAGCACCTTCGCTTTTTCTATATTGCTTTGCTTTTGATGCTTTACGCTTAATAATTTCAATTCGCCAACAATCGTTATACGACAGTAAGAAGTAACGTATACTTTATTTATTTCAATTTGGAATTCAGCCGGAAAGTTAAGAAAAAAAAATAGATAAATTTATACTGCCCACCGGGCTGGTATAGTAATTAACGCCACATCGCAAATCAGCTGATTTCGAAGTCGAGAGTTCTAAGGTTCAAATCCTAATAAAGGTAGTTACTTTTATATGGATTTGAATAGTAGATCGTGGAACCGATGTTCTTTGATGGGTCGGGTTTCAATTAACGATACTTCTCAGAAGTGGTCGACCTGAGATTGTAAAAGACGACACTTCATTCACGTTCTATCATCCTCATTCATCCTCTGAAGTAATATCTTACGGTAGTTCTGGAGGCTAAACAGAAAAAGAGAGATAAATTTTACTATGCACATCCATATTCTAAAACAAATGAAAAAAATTATATTAAAACAATAACAGGGAAAATGACTTTTCACTAAAAAAGAAGCGAACGCTTAAACTTAAATATACACATAAAGGAAAAGTTTTGATAGCAGAATTTCTTTTTCTAAAAAACTCATCCAGCTTTTTTTTTTAGACCTTTTTTTTTTTTGTTGACGATGAGTTGCGAAGTAATGCATTTCCGCACTCCCCATGAAGTCATCATGGGGTTGTGTCGGACTCCGAAGCAGGGAGCCCAGCTAGTCAAGCGGACTAGCCGGGACCGCCCCCTGCTAGTCAAACCCAGCGAACTAAAAAGCCTGGCTGAGCGACTAAGCAGACTACACAGCCTGTCCCCTACCGACTAAACCTTCCTCACCGCTCTTCTCCGCCCCAAGACTGGACCCTCAATAAAGCACAACGCAGTTTCGGGGGGAATTTTCTGGAATCTTCTATTGGAGATGTTATCAACACTCTTTTTTTTTACACCTGAGTTATTATTTTGTGCCTGAAATTTATTACATCCGTAGATCACTAAACTAGGATGTTTATTATTAATTAAATACACTTTAATCATATTTAATTGTTATATGTTACGAAAGTAATTTTTAAAGGTTTTTGGGATTTTATTGACATCACCACACAATATTGACATATTATATCCATTTCTAGTATAAAATTGGAAAAAGTAAACAAATTAAAGCAGAGAGAGAGAGAGAGAGAGAGTGTGTGTGTAGTGTGGGTGTGTATGTGTGTGTATGAGAGCTCGCTGCTAGAATTTATTTGCAGTTAATCATTAAAGAAAAACAAAAAAACTTTTTAAAAATATGTAAAAGTTGAAACAAGCATTTTTTTATGAAGTTTTTAAAGATCGAACTGCTGCAATATAATTTATGGTTTATTTTTTTTATAAAAAATCTACTTATAGTTTAAATTGAAGAATATATTAATGGTAAGTATAAACAAAAATATTATAAACCTATTTAAAATTATAAAATATTTTTTAACTAAAGATAACAACTTTCCTTTTTTTTTTCAATTTTCATAATAATTTAATATTTCAGTAAAATAATAATAAGAAAAAAAATATTTATATAAAATTAGAGATTCTTTTTCAGAACTGCCTTTATTTTAATAGAGAATAATAAAAAAGCTTAAAAGAATTCATATATCACAAATGAAAAGCCTTTAGGAAAAACTGTTCATGGAATTCTAAATTCGTTTGCGTTATAAAAATTTTGTCGCTCCCTTTTGGCGCCATGACAACCGAACTGAAATATCCATAAACAATCTTAATATCTTTACTACTCTCTTTCCTTTCATTATTTTATATTTATTTTTGTCGCTTTTATCTTTATACTATATTATCCAAATAATACATATCTTTTAAAAGTATTGTGATGGAATCAAAAAAACCTCTTCTAAGGAAATATTAGTGGTTATAAAAGTCATCATTTAAAATAACTGATTTTTTTCTCTGTTTAAAAAAAAAAATAACAATGCATTCTTTATATAAAGAGAAAACTTCAAAAGAACATAATATAAAAAATAAATATTATTATTTAAAATTCTTTAAGACGAATTTTTTTTAATAAAGAACAGAAATCAATAGATAAATTTAAACGATTTTATACGGATTCAGTGCAATATTTATAAGTCTTTAAGTTATTATTACGCATTAACATCAACAAAATACATTAAGTATTTAAAAATATACAAATTTAACATAAAAAACGGGCATAAATCACCGTGGTGTTATTAAAATAAGCATAAAGCCGGCCTCCGTGATGCGAATGTTAGCATCTCGGCCTTTCATCCGGAGGTCCCGGGTTCGAATCCCGGTCAGGTATGGCATTTTTCACACACGCAACAATTCATTCATCTCATCCTCTGAAGATATACTTAATTTGTGGTTCCGGAGGTTAAACAAAAAAAAAAAAATAAAAATAATAAATTATAAAAATATATAAATGTATAAATTCTTATAAAAATAGTAAGATACGAATATATATTTCACTATTATATAATGACATATCTTTTTCGTCTGTTTCGTATAACCACGAAAATTACCGAATTAATCATTACGAAAATATTTAACTATAGATTTCGTATGACCCACAGAATGTTTATCCTAGTTTACGCTACATCAATTTCATAAATAATATAAAAGTGCGTATAAGTAAATAACCTAGAAATTCTTTTAGTGTATTTAATGTGGTTATTCATTATTTATGTAAATATTATCTTCTTCGAAGAAGAAGATATATATATTTATGATATATATATATATATATATATATATATATATATATATATACATATAATATATTTATATATATATTTATATATATTAAGATATATATTTATGAAAGTTTTAGTGATTTGAGGAATACTGAATTTCGATATCGTTATCTGACTACTTCAGAAGGTTATTATGTGTTTTACTAAATTTAGTTGTACTATCTAACCTGGTGGTGAATCGCGAGAACTAATCCCGACGCGAGTAGTGCAGCACTCTGTAGAATTTTATATCCTGAATTAAGAAGTTCCATCAGGGTAAGCCACACATATATTTGGCACAGATTCGAAATTCTGGTTTAAAATAATTTGAATATTTATATTTGATTTGAATATTCTGACATAGATGAATTTGAAATATTAATATTTTCATAATGCCTAAGTCAACGTGGCCACAGATAGAAAGAACTTCTAGGACTACTAGAATTTACGATCTTAGACAACGTCAATCTGAACGTTCTCAAAGATTCTCAACGTTCTCAACGCCAGAACGTTCTCAAAGATTTAAACAGTAACGTATGTGCACGGCTAAAGATCGAATTCAATCTTCGAGGAATTTGTTAGGTCTCAAATCAGCTTTTGATTATCATCCTGAACTTAAAAACCTGAATTTTAACAGTATTCAAACAAGTAACATGATTAAAAGATGTAAGCATTTCAATGGAAAAAATATGGAATTATGAAACTTGTGGACTTTTGGACAAATTATTTCTTGATTAACTTCAATATCCTTTTGATCTCACTAAAAATTTGATTTTGGGAACATATCCTTTAACTAAACACATTTAAATATTTTATTTTATCCAACAACTTGTGAATAAAAATAACTCCAAGATTCACATCTCACACGCATACTCTCTCTCATTATATATATATATATAAAACACACGCGCGCGTGCACACATACACACAGCAACGTTTCAACTTCGATAAATCAGAATGTCAATTTCTTCAACATTTTACTGAAATTCAGTATTATGCAAATTAAGACTAATGCTTTCTTACAAATATATAAATCTTATATTTTTAATTTAACAAGATTCCAAAATTGATGGTAATTTAAATTCATAATCATTAATTTAACATATAAATTCATAATTAATTTAACCATATTATTAATATATTAATAATATTAATTTGTTTTAAACAAAATTTAACCTTTTCTATTAAAAAAGAAAAAATTAACAAATGTGATACAATGGAATTAATATTAGCGTATAAATTTTCAGATTTAAAAATTTATTAAAATCAGAATGAATTTGTGTTTGTTTTTTTTTCTACTTATCCATTATACTACGGAACCATTGAGTGTTCAGATAAATCTTACAGAATAACACTAGAGAAAAAGTAATCACGGATAAAGAAAACGGGTTAGTGAGAAAAGATCCTAAAGGCAAGCAAGTGGGATACTGCAAAATGAGAAAGTATTCCTTTCGCATGGGTATTAATTCGTCTTAAAATCCCTTGGGAGATTGTTAAGAATTCTGGGAGATATTTTTTCCCATAACTGGATAAACTCATTTTTTATTAATTATTTTTAATTTTCCAAATTAAAAATTGTTTGCCGTTGATAATTTAACATCAGTTACAGAATTTCGTTATTTACGGACTAAAATTACAAAGAACGGTCGAATTTAAACAGAAATCAAAAGCAGATTGTTATTACATATTAGTGCTTGTATCTGGAAAAGAAGCTGCTAGTAACCTAATAGAGGTTTAATTTTTGGAAAGAATTTCTTAAAAATATTTATAAGGAATATACTAAATTGCAAACAAATATATACATGCACTAGGAAAAGCGAAAAAAAAAAGATTTAATTCTTTGGAATTTTATTTTAAAAGAAAATGTTGAAAATTAGGAAGTTGGTAAGTAAGAGATGAAGACATCTTAATTTTAATAAGAATAGAGAAATCCCTAGAAAATATAAATTGCGTTGAAAGAATAATTAAAAACATTTAGGTAATTTAATGTACTATATATAGTACATATATATATATATATATATATACAGTACTGTATTTAATGACTATATATAGAGTAAAACCAATAAAAGAAGGCAAAAATTGGAATTTACGAAATAAACTGTTGAAAACATAGATTGTAATATTAATCTTAAGGTTGAAAGAATAACACAGATCAGAAACGAATATAGAAAACCATCAGTTCAATAAAACAAATTTTAAAGAACTTGATCCAACAAATTCATTTCCTTACTAAATAGCTCACTACAAATGGCTTCTTTAATGAAAAGCATCGCTCATCCTTAAAACTATTTGAAATCCCAGTTTAGCCAGTTAACTGATTTGTACCAGCAGTTTGCCTGCTAGAAGATTCGTGTATAATTAAGAAACATGTGAAAAGTATAATGCATAGTAATTTTTTAATTATTTTGAACCTATAAAAACTACATCCAAAACTAATAAATTCATAGAAAAAAAGGATCAATTAAAATTAATATAAGTAGCTTTGGCTTTGTAAAAACAAACTCATAAAATAGGGAAGAATAAGATTAAAGATTCGGACTTTTCAGAGAGAGCTTTTTTCCAAAATATCTAATTAATTTTTAAAAATAATTAATAAAAAATAGTTTATTTAATTAGGAAATAAATACACAAAAAATTTATTAAATAACTTTCTCATTTCCGTAAACTACAGGAGGTCTTAATTTTGTTATTAATAATAATAATAATGTAATTTAAGTTGAGAGTTTGTTTATTGAGGTAAGGCCTACTCTACACATAACATGAAACCACACTTTAATATGGCTAATATTTATTATAACAAGGTACATTAAAGTGAATATAACATAGAAAATACAATTTTGTGATGGGCTATTATTACCAACTGAAGTATGTACTTATTTAAATTAACGGGAAAACCCCCATCAATACTGAATGTTACCTTTTACAATATACGTGATGAGCGTACTTTGAATAAAGTAAAGGGTCGAGAGAGAATAGAAAAAGGGTGTGGTGGGAGATATTTATTCAGCGTGTGTTTTATACGTAGTACGCTACATATAATATTATATACTGTTTAAAATAGGGAAATAATTCAGTGAAATATATAAAGGTACCTATATAATACTGGCATTACACATGTTTAGGCATTACAGAATCTGCTGTAAATAACATAAAATATTGAAAAGTAAAAATCTTTTTACAAATCATTATTAGACTTTACATACAGAACATTAGGTTGATATTGCAATATATCACAAACAGTAACCATTAAAATCAATTTGATTCAAAAGCTATTACTTTGCATAATCAGTATAATCAATATTATTCTGAAATATTTAAACGGAATTATTTTTAATTTTGATAAAATCTAAAGAAGTACAAGGTAGACAACATGGTATACTTTTACGAATGTTTTTACTCATTTAATAATACAGGAGGTTGAAATCGACTAGTGACAATTTTTATTGAATGTTCTATGTACAGTCTAAGGTCGACTATTAATGAGATGTGTAGTTAAAATATTACAGATTACTTGTACATGTTATATAACTTTCTTATTCTCAGTTCATATTTAAGAGATATCTTATCAAATGTTTTTTAAACAAAACAGTAACGTACATAAATATTAGTAATAATCTGTTGTAGAAAATATTACCGGTCAACATTTAGAAAGCTCAGTTGACGCGCAGAGTGGGAATAGATCACTGAATACAAGGTGTCGATTGAATTCTTACTACCTATGATATATTGTAGTACATCCTTCAGTGTATTATTTATTATTAGAGCCAATACTTCTTTATACATTCTAAGTAGAACCACTGCGCATCTATGTGTTACACTTTTTAAAGTTTGGCAAACGATAAAAGAACCTAATTATAAAGGAATAATAATACAAAATTATTGGAGACTTTAAAAAAAGGAAAAAACCAACTGTATTATTAAACGCAATCAAACAACTAAAAAAAGGAAAACAAAATAAAAACTTACGTATATCAAAAATGGAAAACCTGTTGAAAGTGAACGAGTGAACTATTATTTTTATATAGATTTTGTTAAAATTCGGATTGAAAAAGAGAAAATACAATAAAGTTTGAGGCTTGATTGCTAAATATTAACAAGAAACAGAATGAAGAGTACGTTTTTTCAAAGACTTTAACTTAAGAGACAAGGAGCATTTTTTTTAAAAAGAATTTTTAATAACTGAAGAGGCCACCTAATTGGACGTATGTTTCTGTTACATAAGTCTCGTTAAAATTATAACAACGTTTAAAATAAAAGGGAAATATATAAAAGAAAGACCATAGTTGAGACTACATGAGCAGAATTATTAAGAAAATCAACTGTAAGTGATGCTGAAAAACAAAAATGAACAGTGAAAAGTGCAAGGCAAAAGAGCTGCGGGCTGGTAAATAAGAGTGAGTGAGTGGTAGAAAGAAAGATACGAGATGCAAGAAAACAGTTTTTTTGAATATATCACTTCAAGATAGGAAAATATAATCAAAACGAAACGAAGAAAGAAAAAAAAGAATAGATGTTCATAAAATCCGAGGAGAAACAAGAAATTTCATTTGATATTACAAGAAATTTAAAAAACTAAATAGATCAATAAAATTAGAGATAAATTTATTTTAAAACAAACTAGATGAAAAGTAAACTTTCTGGGAAAATTTTTTTGTTTAATAATAAAGGAAAAATTACTCTGTTTAATTGGAAAAAAAATTTAGGTTAAAAAATAACAAAACTTAAGACGAAGGATATAACAAATATTCTGATAAAAAGATTTAAACAGAGAGAAAGGAATGGAAAGTGTATTTAAACGAGTTAAGTGACTAACTATAAAAAGAATAAAATGGGGGGAAAAAAAACAACGTCACGAACAAAGTTATGACACTTGTGTTGTAACATTATTGATGAGTTGGAAGGTAAATAACTCGTATCTTAAGCAAAAAAAAAAGAATCGTGAAATTTTTTTTCAATTATCACATTCCAAATAACTTATACAACTAAATTTCATCAATACATCATAATAACAACAGGATAGATCTACTGAAAAAAAATCCCTGGCCGTTTTAACCACTACTCTAATCCAAACAGTACATCCATGTATGAGATCGGATTTCTCAAAATAATAAATTTTTTTTTATATGACGAACAATTATTTTCAAAACTTTGAGATATAAAAATTTAATTTAATTAATGCTTAGGAGGAAAATCAGTAACTTTTTACTTTAGAAGAAAAGAAAAAATTCTCAGTAATTCTCAGATATATTTTCTAAAAGACAAGAGACGTAATACATATTTTGAATCTTATTAAATCAAATGAGACAAAAAAATTTTTTTTTACATATATTACTGTATTAATCGAATATTTACCAGAATGATATTCTTGTAACACTTTTGTAAAGAGTTGTAATTGCTTCAATGTTTAATATAACATCAACAAATATGTAAAGTTGTAATAACGGTTGTAGATAGAAGTTTTATGTATGCACGGAG
>JAAAKQ030004272.1:0-18767 GCA_010016005.3 Zanna intricata | reverse complement strand
ATCCCGACCGAGGCCTGGCTGATGACTGAGATATGTAATCAGTACGAAGGTCAATAAGACAACTCCTGGTAAAGCCCTTCAGGGCTAGGAACAGGAGGAATGGTGTGGCGACCGAAATTGTCACTTGGTGGGTGTCTTCTCCTACGGGGGTTGGGATGTAATTAACAAAATATTCAACAACAAAATTGTTATAGAAAGGACAGTAACTTCAACTGAGACAGACACAGATTACAACAGAATTTCTGACAATTTCATCATAAAAAAAAAATGTGCAGTGTTGTTTGTAACATGTAATTTTTTAAAAAATACTTTTGCATAGTCTAATTAATTTTAAATTCCACTGAAATTGAGATCAGTTAACTAATAGTGCAGAATTACCCATTTCAATTCATACTACCCAGTGTAATTAAAAACTTTGATAATATACAAGAACTTCTTAGTGAAACCTATTCATAAAATTATTTTTACTATACACAAATAAAAATGTTAAAGAAGAAGAGTTAAAACTGTATATGTGGCGTCTCCTAAGAGATAATACATGGAGCAAAAATTATACATCATAACTCAGTTCTATAATTAAATGAAATTTACAATATTTTACACGAATTTTTTGCTGAACTAGTGCTGTGCAAAGAGAATGAATTGCATACCAACTGGGATGCTGGTTATAATTTAGATTTCCCAATGAGTTTCACAAGTTAAATATTATGAAAAATCTTTATTGTTTCAAATATTACTACAAATTACTTAGCTATAAGCAAAGTACAACAGAAACTTTAAAGACTGAGGTATAACTTACCATCCTGTTGTAACATGTGCAACAAGTACGAACTGAGTCGAAGTGTTAGAGATTACTTTATGGCAAATTAAACGAGTTTCAGTCTGTGCATGATCACTTGTAACACGAAGTGTTGCATTCTTGTGTGAGAAATGATAAGAATGGGCAAAATCTAGACTGTGCCAATGATGATGATCAACAACCCATGCTGGAAATTTACAACGTTCATGTTGAGTTTCCGCTGAAACATAAATTTTATGACAGTTAATAACATAGAAAAGTACATAATAAAATCAAATTAGGTGTAAATTGAATTTGTAATATACAGCAATTTTTTTTTTAAATACTGAAATATGATTTTTTTTTAAAGCAACTCAGGACAGCTTTAAATATTAATTGACTTACAAAAATTATTCTTTTTAATAATGGACCAATTTAACATTGAAATATACATGCTTTTTAATGGAGGAGTTGAAATTATTAATTAATATGGTTCATACATCACAACAAAAACTTTACAGACTATTACCTAAATATTACATAACTTTTATGAAGAAAGAAATTCATTAATGTAAATGTAATTAGCCATTCTCTGTAAAAATATTTTTAATATTATGAAACAATATTTCTGGTTTACAACATTTCACAGCATTTGTGAGTTTTTATTTCATTCAACCATCATATGAAAATGAAGGTCTTTTAAAAGTCTAAATTTTACGTTGTCTACATATTTTATTGTTACCTTTATAGTTATGTTGTTTTTAGATATCTTTGTTATCTATAAATACAATACTACATATAACATCAACATACTGACCACTGTGCCAAAATGACATCATTCCAGCTGATATTGAGTTGTGTTGTTCAAGTTTTGTGGTTATTAGGTTTATGTTTTCTAAATTATTACTTTTAATTTATTTATTTTTTGCTTTTCTTTGATGTAATTTTGGAATTTTTTATTGACTAATGATGCAGGATTCTGCAAAAGTTGACTTCTGGTATTAGTGTTTTAGGCACTATTACTGTGTTTGGTGGTTATTTTGTTATTATCTGAGATATATAATGAAGTTCTACCAGGACTTTCATAACTTATTCTACTCATGAAAATAATTTAAAACAATCATACAAACATATGTCCTAAAATGCTTCGTTTGGGAGTGAAAGATTTCAACAGATTTCAGCTATCCTGGTGAAATGAGGTCCTATTGAAACTTTTAGTATGTTACTTAAGGGGCAAAATTAATGATTTCTGAAAAGTTGAATAAAATAAGTTCCATAACCGTATCTACAATAGTTTTTGAGAAATCAGGAATAAAAAAAATAGTCTTCTATGTTTGATGTACAATAACTTTGTTTAATGGATAATAAACAAATAAAACTTTGAAACAAAATTTGTAGACAATTTAATTCTGAACAAAGTGGTGTAAGATAAGTTAAATAAAACAAAGAAAAGTGAGAAAAAAAATTTGAATCTAATTTAGAAACAGCACACTGGATCAATGTTTTCAAACCAGTTTATAATAAATGTTCAAAAATGAGCCTGCCATTTTCAAACCATTTCTTGGTACACTTCTTTACTGCTTTTGTTGCACTTCTTCAGTGATGTCTTTAAGTTGCTCAGCTGCATCCATAATGCAGATAATTAATTCCTCATGAGAATGTATTTTTATTTTGTATACAATATTTTTCATCCATCCCCAGACGCAAAAATCTAAAGGTGTTAGATCAGACGATATTGGTGGCCAAGAATGTGGACCTCCACGATTGATACATTTCTCACGGAAATGATGATTTAAGCGAGTGGGAACGGCACAAGAGAAGCAGGGAGGCATGCCATCGGGCTGTAAGTATACTTTGTGTCTCAGCACTAGAGGAACATCTTCAAACAGCTGCGGCAATTGTTCTTGGAGAAAGAGCAAGTAGACCCCAGAATTTAAGAGGGGCCAGGTAATATGAATGGTCCAAACAACAGAGTGTGAAGAAGGCCACACCATTCATTGATACTAAATAAGTGTTGAAAATTGCCTTCCATTGTTTCATAAGGATTTACTTCTGCCCATGTATGTTCATTGCCAGGAAAGTAGTGCTAAAAAAAGAAGAGTGGAACACTGAATTAGTAGCCCCTTTTTTTTCTTGAAATTTTTCTAATATTTATTTTTTTAATGCTGTTCCTACCCCACTACATCCATGCTCATTGAGTGAGTTTTTGACGCCATATCTAATGAAATTTGTCTTGTTGGTAAACAAAACATACTAGGACATTAATTTGTATTCCATCAATTGCAGAAATCCAAGCAAAGCGGACTGTCTTCTGGATGTACATGTTGAACTAACTGTTTATGACATGGATAAAACTTGTTTTTTTAAGTGTCCTCCAAACCATCAGATATGAAAGTCTGATCTGCTTAGAAAGATACTGACCCCTGGACTTTGCTGAACTGCATCAATAATAATTTTATCAAAGTCAGCATTGCGTTGGATAGATCGCTCGTAGCTGATGTTAATACTAAGTATTGAACCTGTTTCTCAAAGATAGCAAAAAGTTGCGCTAATTGTTTTGATGTTTAAATATCAAAACAACCAAAATATGTTAAAAATGTTTAAATATCAAAACAAAATGTTTGTTTTGATGTTAAATAGTAGACTCCATAAAATTTAACTGACCAATAAAATTTTAATAATTTATTCTTCATAACACTGACATATAAAGATTGATATATGAGATTATGATGTATGTGATGTATGCCAACTAGTCAACTGACATTCAGAATCAAGATACTACATACATATATTCAATTTAAATTTCCCTGATTCATATTTATTCCAACCTCAAATGAAAACTTTATTTAAGTATGGATAGTGATGGAATGCAATGAATCAAAAAACCTTACGAAAATATTCTCAGTAACCAAGGTGAAAAACACAATTATGATTTAAAAATATCTTATGCTGACACAAGGGTTTACATATCTCTCCACATCATAATTTTCAATAAAAGAAAAAGTGTCTTATCATTTACTTTCATGTTGAAAATTATGGAACAAATCAACTATCCAGTTTTAATAATCACAGATAAATTTTAATGATTATAAATTTATCAAAACTTATTTAGTTAAAATTAGTAATTTAAGCCTAAATATATATTTTTAGTAGTATTTCTTTTTTATTTTTATGGAATAACAAGATCACAAACCACTACAGTTTATATTTTTGACACCTTTGGCTGTTAAAATAATGTAAAAATAACAACAACTTACATCTTGTGAGTTTCATGGTTTTGCTTCCATCGACTGAATTCTGTATACCATTACAGGTTGCATCACCACTTTGAGCAATTTGGTATATAGTCCCTCCACCAGAATGATTAATTCTGTCATAAATAAAGCACCGGTATTTTTCTTCATCAGACATGGCAAGTTTATGTTCCATCTTAGCCACTAAATATTTATTTAAGCCATCTTTCCATGTAGCTAAGCATAACATCTCTTCAACTTAAACAGTAAACATTAAAAAAATTACAAAAAAAAAGAAAAAGGAAAGAGAAAAGGAAAGTTTTTTTATTAACCAATTTTATTAATCTTTATTAAAAAATCACAAAGTTATATTATCAGAACTGAGATAAATTTTATTTTTATACAACTTTTGGATTATTAAAATTTATTTGTCATTTTAAGTAATCCTAGTTTTATTAATAATTATCTTTATAGCCAGAAAAACCAACTGAGGCAGGAAAATTATGCTAAATAACTGAATTTAAAAAATTACATTCCTTGAATTCTGGCACAAGTCAACTTCATTTCAGATGTCATCAAGGTCATGGATCATAAATTCCATAAGAAGTTATCACGTATTGGAGATTACCTCTCAGTTCAGACTCAGTAGCCCTGCTGCTATTGTGTTTTTTGTGATGGACGAATATGACACCAAATGAAAACACTAGAAGACTCAGACTCAGAGTGGAAGATTCAGAAGGAAAGATTTTTAAATCCCTTACATTCATTATGTTGTAGATAGTGTATGGAAATATCACTGAATGAAGAGACACCAGAGGACTTCATGTCAGATGGTAAGTAAAGAAGGTAAGATTCCAACACTTTGCCATAAATTATATAAATATAAATGAAGTCAATAAATAATCAGTTGGGGGATGACACATTCTGTATGTTGTCTTCTTTATGAGGTTTGTCGGATTTGTCAAGAGTAGACAGACTTGTGAGGTTTGTCACTTCATTCATCTATTCATCTTCCCCCCAGTATTAGGGCATTCTGGAAGCTTATAAGGTTTGTCATCCATGGTCAGTTAATCTATCTCTCTTCCCAGGAATAGGGTATTATTATTTGTTTCAGGTTCTACAAAGTGGCTACAGTGATACACCAACATCTTTTTTGGCTGCAATGCGACTTCCTCCAGAGAAGGGAGTGCACTGCATTCTCCAATAACTAGGGTTCCATTAGGTCCATTCCTGCTAGACAGAAAGGCATTAGCACCGACATGTCTTCAATGGACAGACTGAAGGGAAATTGTGTTGGGAGAAAGATGCAAACACATTGCTAGTCTTCCAAGGTTAATGAACTCAAATTGATCTGTATGGATCAGAACGCAATCCACAATTCTGTCCATGAACAAAACCAATATATAATCAAGATTAAACAAACAAATACTTGCCCAACAATAAGAAAAATACAGCAGCAAGGGACTATTGTCCAAATTCTGTGATTAGTTGGGGGGATATGTATCTCCCACTATATTTGTGTTCTGTTTAGGAGTAAATTCTCAAATAGTTACCACAGTTAAACTAAGAATAATAACAGAACCACAGAAACGATGTGTCAATACCACAAAGGATGAACCATTTTATCAGTCATGAAATGATCTATTAAGTGAATTTCACAAGATATTATCAACTTACTAAAGATAATACTAATGATGAATATTTTAGTAGACAAAATACAAACCTCACACGTATAAATATACAATACAAGGAATAATAAATTTACATATTTGGTATGAGAAACTAAATATATGAGCATACAATGCCAATTTTCAAATGTCACTCTTTGTAAGAAAAAATTTGTTGATGGCTGTTACACTAAATTAGTGAGATATCTTATATCTATATTTTGCAGTGTATTAAATAAATCCAAAAACTAAACATGTTTTTAAAATAAAAACGAAATTCACTCGTACTGGACAAGAAATAACCAAAAAAAAGGGAAAATAATACAATCATCTGACCAGACAACAAAATGGCTTCAACTATTGGTCTAAAAATTGTATAATACTGATGGTATAACTGCATCATTAACTGTCAAAATTTAGGGAGGGGAAATGCATTGTACTAAAGTAATGAGTTTTTATTTCAAAAATTTTGTCTGGTGGATCCATAAATAACTCCTGTTTGACTGCAAACCTTGTGTCTGTGAGCATTATTTAAAAAAAAAAGAGCCAATCTTATACAAGTAGCTAATTTTATATTAAAATTTTATTTTAATTATTTATATTAAAAATTTGTCTAAACAAAATACATTACATACCAGTACTCTGTGAACCTAACAGATCAGGGCAAGCAGCATAGCGGAAGACCAATCTTGAGTCATCGGTGCAAGAATCTGCTCTAGAAGGAGGATTAAAACAATCACTTTTTCCTCCATTATATGAAAAACTAAACGGTGGAGATCGGAAAGGGCATGGAATCGGTACCGCTCCTTCAGCACGAAACAATGAGAACAATGTTTCTAGAAAAATATTACGACATAATTCTTCTAAACTGTTCTCATCCATACAGAAAAGAGCTGTAAAAAAAAACACCTAAATTAATACAAATCCAAAAATCTGTTGTCACTTTGGAGATATTATGAAGATATTAAAAAGCAATTTTTTTTATACATTATTCACAAGTAAACACACAATATTTAAATTTTGGTAATCAGTTACTGAAACACAAAAATTATTTTCTAATTTTTTTTGCTTTCTATAAAAAATAATAATATATACCCTACACTGATAAAAAAACAAAATTTTATCAATTAAAAGTTCTTAACAGAAAATATCACCTTGGAGAAAACATTATTATTTTTGTTATTTTAAACGTTTTATTTACGTATTATTTTTGTTTCTGTTTAAACGTTTTTTCTGCGTTGTCTTTTCTTACAAAAATTATCAACTAAATATCAGAATTCCTTATTAATATTTTGCTATATGATAAATGCAAAATCCTTGAGAAATCAGAACAGTGTATCCCTAATCAAATCAGATAAGTAGTTACACTAATATCAATTTCTTATAGATTACAACAGTCAAACAAAGAAACATTTAAATAAAAAAATGAAAATTTTAGCACAACATACAGAACAGTAATTTTAAACAAAATTCTTTCTAGTAAAACTCGAGATGAATTCATTATGAATGCTTAGAAAAACAGAATTAAAACAAAAAAAATCAAAAAGTTTCTATATAAAAGAAAAATCTTCCATAATTGTTTTTAAAAACAATTTTCTGCAAGATAAAACTCAAGACCAAGAATAAATTATGAATTTTTTGGTACAAACAATATGAATTTATACAATATGTTTTAAACCATGACAAATTTATACAGCTTTTTTAAAAACTATATACATTATTTTACCCATGAGTGCAATATTACGTTGTATAGTATTAAACACAACTGAAGATAAAAGACAAAAGCTCTACAATGCATTCTTTTAACATGCAAAACAGAGGTAAAATGCCTAAAGTACATATTCTACCAAGGCCTATTCCCCTAATATTATAATCAGAATAATTAAGCAGAAGTAAAAGAAAATGAAATATTTGAAATAGTTACATCGAGTGGTGATAAAGTCTGGAACTGATGGTGGTATAATTTTCTGATTACAGGTAAATTACTTCACTGATAAAGGATGATCTGCCAGCCTCCGTGGCGCGAGTGGTAGCATCTCAGCCTTTCAACCCGGAGGTCCCGGGTTCGAATCCCGGTAAGCTCATCCTCTGATGATATACCTTAACGGTGATTCCAGAGGTAAAAAAAAAAAAGAAGATGATCTGAGCAATGATAATTCTTATATTAATCCAAGTGAGAATATTTTTAAGTTACTGGGGAACTGAAAAAAGTATCTTACATTCAAAAAACCCCCAATGTTTCATCAAGAGCAAGACGCAAGGCCATTTAAAACTTAACGTGGTGAGGTTTATAGGAGCAGTAAAATTGTGAATTTACAAATCATAATCATTCTCATGGTAAATTCTTTTAGTTGAAAACTGGACCTGTGGCTAGAGTAGATAAAGATATGAGTAGCGAAAACTTTTCCTTAAACTACCGCACAATTCTCAAAACATCAAACAACAACACTAAAGCTCAACATCTTACAGCAATGAAGACAAAATTTTCAATTTCATTTTCAACCAGTTGGTTGTGACATTTAATATTTTCAACTGAATCATCTAAGAGATTTCATTTGAAATATATTTTCAGTACTTAAGCAGTGAAATTGAACTCAAAACAGTAGATTAGACTACAAAATGATTCAGCACTGAAAATGGAATTTAAAGAAGAGAACTACTGAGTTTGGTCAGTGTAAAAATTATTTAAAACTTTTTAAAAATTACATGGTGTGTACTAACAATATAAGTCCCAGCAAAACATAAATCAACATTTTCCATTATAAACACTGTGAAATCAGAGTACAAAGCCAGCTAGGCTTTCCAGTGATCATCTTGGCTCTGGAAAACTAATCACCAGAATTAACGAAACTTTCTGAAGAGATGTAAAGTCCCCTTCATTAAAAATGTATTAAAACTAAAAATTATATGCTTAGATTTTACACTGAGAGTGCAATGTAAGTCTGATAAATAAAAATCTGATTTGTATGGCCAATTACCTATAATTTTGTTTTATGGACATTGAAAAAAGTAAACAAAGATAAACTACTGTCAAAAACTTATATTAAAAGATTACTTTTTTATAGTAGTAAAGATAAACGCCTACTAATTTAGTGCTCAAGTGGGTTTTGACACTATATCTTCAGGCAGTTACATTACATGAAAGTAAACATAAAAGGGTTGAATATTACTGTAAATGTCTTTAATAAAAAATCATATGAAAAAGTTACAAGAAAAAATATTAACTATAAAATATATATATTAATAGTATAAAATATACTATTGGTTAAATCCTGTTCTTCGTACTAATATTAAACATTTTCCCATAAGAATATTATTATAAGATATGTAAAAATATAGAAATTCATTTTTTAAGGCTACTGATAATATTACAGTGCATTATTGTTATGATCAATAACATTTACATTTACATTCACTAAAGTAACTTAAGTGTTAGTATGTTTATTAATAGTATCATATTGTTATTGTTATATTGTTACCAACAATAAAATAAAACCATATTTTTAATGTTTATATTTGTAATAAATCATTTTCAACCTTTTTACTCTAAGTTCCTGCAACAATCTTTTAATATTTTAAATTATTTCTACGAACAACATTTTTTAATTTACATGTTATTCATATACTTTTGGTATCTACCTATATATGATAGATGAAATTAAAAATGCTTGTCACTATTTAAACTTATACGTTAAGAAAAAAAAGAAGTTAAATCACTGTAAACTGTTTAAGTGTGTAAAACACATTTGTATAAAAACAGTAATATAAATTCATTTCATGAAACTTATATTTCATAAAAGTGATCTTTAGTGAGGTTATGTAAATAGGACAAAACTGGAAAGATTAATACTGCAGGAGAATGTAAATCACAGCATAAATATGAATAAATATAACGCTAACTTGTTTTCATCCTGGTTTGGCTATCAGTACACAGAAAATTATCAGACAGAAAAAATTTAAACTTTCTTCATTTTAACAACACCCATTCAATAACATAATTGTAATGTACTATTTTCCATTTATTCTACTACTTTAACTGCATTATATTTTTATAAATGAAAATCACCCGTAAGAGAATCACATTTCAAAGACTAATAAATCTTTTATGAAAAATCAAGCATTTGTTTGCTGTGAACCTACCTTATAGGTTTTGTATATTATCATCTGAAATATAGTCCTCTTGACTCCTTCGAAAAGAGAGAAAAGTTTACAAGAAATAAAAATGGGCAAATGTGAAATAAAAAAGTATAAATCTATGATTGGTGCCGATAAACATCAATGATGTCAAAAATAATAAATTAAAAATTCTAACCTACCTACGTGTTTATATTTACAAATATCAATAAAAAGTAACAATAACCATTTCTACCACACCAGAAAGCAGATTGTTTTCTTCTAATCCAACAACATACTAAAGTGTACAAGAATGCTTAATAGCCTTTTATTGCCATTTTTAATAACTTGCCAATCCATTTAAAAGATCAACTCACCAGTTGAATTTTTTTTTAAATTAAAACTTTCATTTATAGAATCATTATTATTCGTTAAGTATTTTTAAATAATAACAGCAATTAAAAGAAAGAATACATGAAAATATCTGAACCTTCTGAAGTTTCATTTAATTTTCAGAAATAATTTCCATTAATGTCACTTCAAAACTTTTTTTATTTTTTACTTTATTTCATTATTCTTTAAAATATCTTTAACATTATTTCATCTATTTTTGCATGTTTAAATGTAAATAAGGATTTAATCAGTTCCTTTTTTTGTTGTGTATTTTGTAACAATCTGATTGGTTTCCTTCTATCCATTCAGAAAATGTTTGAGGTAGTTACTATTGATTAGCATATCTATCCTTCCTCAATCATTTTGTAATGTTTCATTTTCTACTATCTGATACTTATTTTCAAAGATTTGAGCTTTAACCTACATGGAATACTACATAAGAAATCTACATCATCAACATGAGTTAACACCATAGAATTATAAATAATTTTATTTCTTAAAATGAAAATACTGTACCAACAGCTACAGAATTGATTTGAAATAAATGAGGTCAAAGCAGTCATACAGAACATTTCTACCCTCAACATAAAATATTTTAATAAAAACAGCACAGAAATGTCATTAAAACAGAAGTAAAAACCAAATAATTTATAATACTAGTAAAGTAATACAAATTTTCTTCATTTTAGAGGACGATAATTCTCTTTCTCTTTGTAACTTCTATAGTATCAGTATATAATTAAAGTTACTACAAAAATCAATATCTAAAAATTCTTCCCACAAATTCCTGTTAACTCATGATCTCACATAAAAGAACTCTATTACCTTTATAACACATTTTTGTGTCGTTTACCATGTTAACTAATCATCTCAGTTACTGTCTTTCTGTTTACAAGATTATGTATTAATGGTAAAACAAGTTTTAATGAAAGTTACAGTAGGAACTTATATTAACGAAACAGCAATTTAGAGTGGGCCATGTCCTCTTGAAAAGAATTGGATTTCTAGCATTTAATCAGTTAGGATACACTCTACAAAAGGTAAAATTAAATAACAGAAAAAAAATTAACCCAATTCAATTTTTCGCTATAGAGGTGCACGTGTCTGTGTGTCTGTGTGTGTGTGTGTGTGCATGCGTGCATACATGCTGGGATGTAGGTATACAGGTAGGTGTGTGCATGCATATGCATAAATATATATATATATATATATATATACTATCATCCCTCTGTTATGGCTTGATCCACGCTATATGGTTACTTGCGTTTCCTGTTGCGGCCATATTTTTTTAAATGTTTTTTTTTAATCAAGTAACCAGAGGTAGGTGCAACCAATTGAGTTGACCAGATAGTAACAATGGCAGTGGCTGTGTTGGTTGTGCTACCGGGCCGTACACCGTCGCACCTCTTAAAAAATTGAAACAAAAAATAAGCTGGAAAATGGTTTTTAAATGTATATGTATCTAATGAATTTTTGCAAACTCAAAAAAATAGAGTATCTCGTCGCGGCTTCGCCCGCATTATATGGTTACTTGCGTTTCCCGCTGAGATCAGGCGATATTTATCTGGTCACGGGTTGGTTCGGTCGCCCTTCCCATCTAGCCAGAGGGCGCTGTCCCTTAGACCCCACCTTGTATTCATTAAACTCATGCTTGTGAGAATAATAATGATAAATAAAAACTAAAATCTATACAATTCTATGTATTGTAATTTCTTCAGAGCAACAGTTTGTTCAAAACAGTATTCAAAATTTTAAGCGATCTAAGAATGTGGGTTTGAAAACAGTCGGCCATCATCTTAAACATATTTTTTATAACTGGTTACCCGTACTTCGTACAAATAAAAATGTACCCGAATTTCACGCGATTATTAGCGTTCCCCGTGCTTCATTTGCTATTTTTTTTTTTTTAACTTTTTAATTTCTTTTATTTTACCTTTTGCAGCCAACCTTTTTTCAAGTAACCGGAGGCAGTCGCATTGCACATACAGTAACAGTAGCTGTGTTGGTTGAGCCGCCGCACTGTACATTGTCGCACCCCTTAAAAAATCGAAATAAAAAAAAACCAAAAATGGTTTTTAGAAATTTATCCTAAGAGTATTTTCAAGTCCCAGTATAATAAATATTTCCTTTAGTATAGTGGAAACGGAGAAAATTTGTAATCGCTGTTCAAATGTTTTTATCTTCTTCACCCCTTACACGGTTGAATTTTGAAAAATCTAGAAATCGGTTTTTAGATATTCACAAGAAGACTATAAGCACCAATATTCAAGTCGATATTTCTATTTATTACTAAGAATTAAAAAAAAAAATTAATCTTATGTTAATCAAGAAACATTCAGATAAGAGCCTGGAGAGGAGTAAGGAGAGCTCAAACCGTTTAAAGACAACTGTGTATTTTCCTCGCTTCCAAAAATAGAAGTTTTGAGAACGTATATTACCGACTATAATTAGATTAAAAAGAATCATTTTTCTTCAACTTTAATTAATTCAAGAGGTTTGATGCGGCAAAGAGTCATGAACCTCTTTCACACCACTGAGGTATTTAATAACATTTGGTCATGTAAGTGATTAGCGACTATGATACGTGGAAGGTAATGGAACTCAAATTTTTGATGTGATGTTTTCGGACAAGCCTTAGAAGCAGAAGTATTTTTTTGTTAGAATATCACAGTAATACAATTTTTGTTAATCTAGGGAAAATAAGGTTCTAGAGAGAACCTGGGATTAAAGAACCTGAACTCCTTTGATTCAAGAAATCTTTTTAAAGATTTCTGAAGACATTTTAAAGGAGAACAGTTATAAATCACAATATTTGTTATTTTTTTGAAGTAAATTGTGGAAGGGTATTACAAGAGTTCACACTCCAAAAAAAAACATACAGTGATTATCCCTTTGGACCATAATTAGATAAACTGTTAATTTTCTTTCGATCAAACTCCATTATTTATTTTTTATATTGAAAATTATTATCGTAAAGAGGATGGAGTTATTATGAGTGGATAAGGTAATATGATTATCTTTCATTCGGGATAACGTAAGCTTTTAAACAGATAAACAGCATCAGCAGTTTTTGAAAATGCGCAGAATAGATCAAATTTAGTTTACGTTACAGTAGAGATATCTAAGTTTTTATTTTACTTAATTCACAGGGTGATAAAAAGAATGAATGCTCTGATCAATTTTTAAAACATGAATTCTGATTTATAAACAACAGTATACTTACTTTCTTTGTACTGCAGAACATTGGGATGTTTTTCATTAATAACAATACACCTGTAGCATTTTTCAGTCCTGTAACAAAAACAAAACACAGAATAATGTATCACTTTATCATAAAAAAAAAAACTATAATTAAATCGTTATACATAATATAGGAAATAAATAACACTGATTGACACGATTAATCTTCAAGTTAAGAATTTCGCATCAGATTGAATTCATTTTTATAAACAAATTTGTAACCTCAACTCTGCATATTTTTTAATTTAGTTAATCGTACAAAAGTCAGATGAATGTACCTCAGTTTTAGAAATGTAAGATTAAGAAAACAATCTTGGGCAGTTCTGAACAAAAAGACAGACTTCTTGTTATTTATTTTGTTTCCGCATACCAACTTGCAGCATCGTAACAAACCGCACTTTTAACTTGCTAAGCACAAATTTTTTTGACCTTAAATTGAGTGTAACTCAAGAAAAGTCAACCGATCTTCATCAAATTTTCTTCTAAATTTTTATCTAGCAGTTAAACAGCTAAAATGCAACTTCTGTAAATGAATGTCCGGGGTAAACAAAAAACTAGTTAATTAATGCAACCAAATTTTTACCCAAGTTTCTTGGCATAATTGGGAAGGTTTTTGGATATATGTCATCTCGAAAAATATATATACATGTGTAGAAGTGAAGATTCGCAGGTCGAAGTACAAACTTTAATGAATTCTGAACTGTAAATGTCAATCACTATTTGAGTTGGGTTTGAACTGAACGATGTGAAAATCTAAAAGCCGATTTCTATACTTTTTGAAATTCGGTGTTTCAAGGGTTAAAATGGATTTAATTTTTGTTTTGAATCACTGTTTTTTTTTTTTTTTAATTTCTCAGTAACAAATGAAGAAATCAACCTGATTTTTGCTGACTAATCTTCACGTCAATAAACCGATTTCTTGGTTTTTGATATTCGACCTTGAAAGGGGATGAAGAAACGTAAATAAAAATTTTGAACAAGAATATAAACTTTCCCAATCCTGACTGTAGTAAACTAGAAATTCAGTAGATTTTGGCTTCAAATACTTTTCAGATAAATATTTAAAAGCCATTATCGAGTTTTTTTTAATTCCGATTTTTTAAGATGTGCAAAGGTATACGGCACTGTGGCACAATCAACACAGCCACTACCATCGTTACTGTATGTGTGATTGGCTGCACCTGCCTCCGGTTAGTAACTAAAATCATAAAATAGAATACTACGGCTACTTTCACCGCTACGGGAAACGCAAGTAACTATATAGCGCAGGCTAAGCTTCGACGGGGATATAGATGTATATATATATTGTAACAGTACCAGTATAACAAACCAGGGTAATGAATTCCTTCCAAATTAAGAAGAAAGTATGAGAAAATAACAATAAAAGGAATCCGGTAAGGGATACATCAGCGATGACTCCGGAAAGTTCAGCGTCTAATTTCCGCTGTGGATGCTCTTGGGGTTCTTCGAAGACTACAACAGCATACTGCTGAACGTAAAACAAAAACATAATCTTCTTCATGTTTCGACCGATAATAACATGGTGATCATTCCCACGGGAAAAACGTTTGCGTTGAAAATCACAAAAATCTTTTGGAAAATAACGTACGTAGGCGTATCTGAAGAAAGACTTTTGTCACTACTCAGAATGATCCGACAGAGATGAATACATTTCGATGACTTTCGCAGGTGGAGCTTGTTATAATATCCTTCGCTTCCCACTGGGAAAGATACCATTTAGACGGTGAAAACAACAACGCAAACAAAAAAAAAACCGTACTGTAATCATCAGATTCCAAACTAGAAGAAAAGGAGACTATCGTTTCGAATTTTGATTCCAGTTCTATCCACAACATCGCCTTATCTAAATTCAATATACTACCCGTACGAAAACGTACAGCGAGATCTGCTCATGTTGTACGAGATGTTTAAGAACTTTCACTGATCTTACTGCAACAGGAAGTCTGACAGAACCATCATCGATCGGAATAGTTACACTTCTGTACTGCAAATATTTATCGACTGTTCGAAACAGAGTGATAGTTTGAAAACTGTCGCAGACGATATTAAAATCTATATTCAAGCCGACAAATTTAACCCCACCAATAAAACTTCTGATGATAAGTGATTGCATCATACAGTACACACCGTTAACAAGTGCGGTCAGAAGAGTTTCCTAATCAGTGTAGGTCGACATCTTTACGCCTCAAAATGTATTCCTTTACAGCCTATTTCAATTTCTTCGCTTATCCGATATGATAAAGGCCCCGTACTGTACTTGTGATTTGTGCTACCGGTAGAAATTTATTAATTTGCTTCTGCAAGACAGTGTCCTACGTACACGTCGTCGGGGCTGTTAACGATCGGTGACAGTGTGTCAACCTGTGTTGCTGCCTAGAGTAAATTCAAAGCAGTAGCGAAGTGTGTTGCCGCAGGGCCACCCCAATAATCTTAGGTGAACGTCAGCAGTGTGTATCTCGCCCACTCCCAGAACGCTTTTTCTGCCACTTCCATCTTTTCAGGTGAGTCCAGCTGGTAGTGTCACTTCAGATATCTTTTATCCACACGATCCGGGAGATGGAGTATGGCATCAGGTCTGACATGTCGTACTTAGGCGCGCACTGAAGTCTTCGGTCTTGTTGTTCACCTTTTCATCTACCAGTAACTGGTAAAATTTTTGAAACAACCTCACATCGCCTTCTATTCCTTTTTCATCCGTCAGACCCGCGTTATCACTTTTCAGACACCCATAAACTATAGAAACTGATCGGGTTCGAACACCTCAGTGCCGCCATGGTAGCTAATAAGAAGATTATCGCTTTATCGTTCTCACTCGTGGTAGTTTTAGTACAACTATTTTATTATTAGAAGAATACATGTGTTGCATACAATCAGATAGGCGTTGAATATTTTATACATACAGAAAACAAAAGAAAAAATAAATGATTAAGCTTGACTCCAGTCTTCGTCTGCAGAAAACGATTGCTTCTTGATTTAAGGATCAGATAAGCGGGCAGATCTTCGTACACCTGTTTGGGGACGTACCACTTATAATGATCGTCCATGAACCTGTTTGCGGAGCTAGCGGAGTTTGGGGAGCTTCTCGTCCGGAGCTATATAAATAGCACTCATGTGCTGTT
Source organism: Zanna intricata (assembly GCA_010016005.3). NCBI lineage: Eukaryota > Metazoa > Arthropoda > Insecta > Hemiptera > Fulgoridae > Zanna > Zanna intricata. The sequence continues at coordinate 2,203 of JAAAKQ030004272.1, read as the reverse complement.
TTCATGGTGTTTCCCACCACTTCCAACATGCTGTCGAATCTGCTGTGCTCACCCCATTACATGTGCAACCATAGAATCGTTTTAATGGCGTAGTCGTGTTCTTCGCCGAAAGTACAGACCTCATCTGTTTTACAAGTAAAATTGCTGATCGGAGAGTCGTAACCATCGAGATCTGCTACCTTTGCTCGTCTATCGTTTAAAATCGATTCAGCATCATCTTTTGTCAGAATGTTTTACGTATATCATTACACTAGGTCCTTGATTCGAGAGAATCGATACCAACCTTGAGTACAAAATGAAATACGCATACTAATTGTAACCTGTTTCTTTTTCTAAGTTCTGTATTGCGATTCTTGTAGCTTGCGACGATATTTCGTAATAATCTAAAAGCAGTTTAAATAGGTAATGCTTGAATTGCCGTCCATTCAGAGAAGTGATTACCAGTTCTTTAACGAGTCTATCATATCGGATAAGTTAGTTTACTGGCATTTCTTCCGCCACCACCCCATTCGGTCGTCCTAGAGCATAAGACCAAATGTCTGTGCCACGAAGAGCAACTTGTACCTCAAAAACGTTTTATGCGACCATTTAACAAGCTCCTGGAGCTAAACTAATCAGAAGCTTACCATCCCCTGTATAAATCTATACAAGGACCTTCCTTCCTTCTTCGTGAGCACAGAAATTTTAAAATTTTGTCGATCCATCCAGCCCTTTTCGGTTGACAAAGCCGCATGTGCTATTTCCTCCAGCTGCGGTGATGAATTACCACGAACTAAAAGGAGGGAGTCATCGGCGAAAGCCTGGGCCGTGACCCCTTCTGGGTATGTTAGTCCCCAGAAATCTGGAACATCAGGTTCCACAGCAGGGGACCGAGAACGGAACCCTGCGGGCTTCCCGTTGATACGGATTTTTTCACAACTAGGCGTTTGAGCAGTGCCGTTCGGTTGGACAGGTAGTCCTTAACCACAGCCTGCAGGGCTTCGGGAACGTTGTGGCGTTCTAATTCATAGAGGACAGACAGACCTCCAACATAAAGAAGGAAATGCTGTCTCTATGCCAATAAAAATAGCCAAAACATATTTGCAGTCGGCGCTTTCCACCTCGGTAATTGCATTTAAGATGCAATCCTCGGTGCCAACCCTTTCGTGAATCCATATTGGCCTCGATTTAGAAATGAGTCCACCCCAATGCTTTGCCAGAGCCGTTCCACAACCAGCCTTCCAAGCAACTTGCCTATTACCGGCAAGAGGCTGATGGATCGATAACTCCCGACCTTACTTGAATCCTTTCCTGATTTTAAGAGCACCCGCACCAGCGCCCCTTTCCAGCAAGCCGGAAAGCAACCCCAGATAAGGCACCCCGAGAACAAACTGCCAAGCGGCTCTCCTATGACCGGCAATAGATGGTAGACTAAATCCGGGTCAAGTTGGTCAATACCCGATGCCTTCCGCATCCCTTTACGATCCACAATACTAGAAGCTGTTTATAAGACTTTTAGACAAAATACAACTTCCAGTACTATGATTGGAAGGAAACAATAGCATCATCGTCGGTAATGTCTCATGCTAATTGCATTCGTTCTTGTAACAGAAAATATTTATCCTATTCTTATCTTTTGGCATCGTAATGCCATAAAAACTCAATCGGTGATAAAAACTTAATGGGTGTATAGTGTTATTACCAATTATGACATTAACATTATTTTCTTGCGCTACACGTATACTTTAACGAGCATATACAGATTGAATTTATATTCATTTATTACCAAATTATCGAGATGCGAAAATAATTACGAATGCATGTCTATATTTAATACCAAAGTTCTTAAACTGGTGGGGGGGGGCGCGAGAAAGTTAGAAAAACCTATTGTATTAGTAAACCAGTTTAGAAACTTTTAAAACAAAATCTATTAATTTTAAACGTACTGATTTAAAAACAAAAATTTACAATGTTTTCACAATTTATCAAAAGGAAGCGTTTTTGTGCAACGTAATCATTTTTAATAAGCATCTCCATTTATTTCATTAAAAAAAAACTTAAGTTGAATATAATATAGTTTTAGCGAAATGTACGATTACACCACTCTACAGCCTTTTTTATGTTTTGATGCTTTTATGTTATTTTCGAAGTATTTTCATTGCTGAATCCAAATATGGAGTCTGATTTCACCTAACACGTATAGTTTTCATACAACCTGCCATGA
>JAAAKQ030004239.1:3606-18768 GCA_010016005.3 Zanna intricata | reverse complement strand
ACTATACATAATATATACATGTTGGTCCTCCGTGCATCCATAAAGCGTCTATCTACAACCATTCAACAACTTTACATGTTTGTTGGTGTTATATTAAATATTTAAGCAAAATGCAACATCTTTACAACCATGAATTAAAAATTAACCTAATTTCCTACTTAATTTCTCTCTTTCTTTTTTTGTTTAGCCTCCGGAACCACCGTAAGGTATTACTTCAGAAAATTGATGAGAATTATATGTATATGAATGTAAATGAGGTGTAGTCTTGTACTGTCTCAGGTTGACCATTCCTGTAATGTGTGGTTAATTGAAATCCAACCACCAAAGATCATCGGTAACGACGATCTAGTATTCAAAACTGTATAAAAATAATTGTAATTACTAAGATTACTAATTACTAGGAACTCTAGAACTTTCGACTTTGAAATCAGCTGATTAAAGATGATGAGTTAACCACTAGAACAGCTCGGTGGGCTTAATTTCTTAACCTAATACATATTTTTGTCACATTTGAGTAATTATGGTCAGGGTTTATTATATCTATAACTATTAAATGATCCCACCACCATTGTATAATGATTATATAAGTATGACCATTATATAATTATTCGTTATATAATTTATTCAAATAGAAATCTAAAGAAATTTATTTTATGAGAAATCTTACTAGAATTATTTTAAATTAGGTTTTAGATAAAATAAAGAAAAAGTCAACATCAATAACTGATAATTTAAAGAAGCAAATGGCTGATATGTTAGAAAGTAATTAAAATCAAAGTACACTTAACGATTTAAAAACGATTAAACTAATATATTATAAAGTAATTATTAATACATAAATGAAATTGCATTTTTTATACTCTTATTAAAGCAAAAAATAACAAATGACCTCCCTTCTATCCAGTTTGAACTCTGTATATTTAATATTTCATTTCATATAAATTGCATCCAGCTAAATTTTCTTAGGCTGAGGGTATGAAAGAAGTTAGTAAAAAAAAAAAACAAAAAAAAACATACTACCTAATTACCCAATATCTAAAAATAACAGTTCTTTCAAAAAACAATAAAAGTAGATTACACCTTCAAAATGGACACAAAATTTACTATTAATATCACAGTCTTCTTTACACCTCAAAACAGATAATTTTCGAAAAAAACATTTTTTACAGACATTTCCACGAAAATTACAGTATTACCTTCAGATATTTGGTGTTATTGGAGTAAAAATAAATTTTCATTGTATTTTGTGATAAGAGGAGAACAAAAATACTAATCACTTAAAAAGGGGTTTCCTTACTATGTGTGCCAATTGTGACTAGAAAATCTTCAAAACTACTAAACCAATTGATCTCTGTTACAGAGTAGTAGCATCTCAGCTTTACTTCCGAATATTCGGATTCAAACCTCGGTCAAATATTACACTTTTTACATACGCTACAAATTTTCATTTCATAATCCCACGTGACCCCCACGCTTCTGTGGTGAATTAATTCAGCGGTTAAAAAAATTATTAAAATATCGTTATGTTGCAGTTCAGTTTTTGAAGTTAGGAATTTGAAAATTATTTAAGTTTTCTTGAGTTACGCTCAATTTAAGGACGAAAAATTTTGAGTAGGGCAAGCCGGAACCGTGACTGATTATGACGCTGCAAGTTAGAAGGTTGATGTTCCTTTATCTGTGGTATCTATTTTTAGCAATATTGTTGGCGAGTTCAGATAGTCTTACATATTTTGAGGCTCATGTCGACTGAATTTGTGTTTCACTCTAAAGGAAAGGCTCAAAAGGAAACAAAATTAAAAAAATGAGAAGTCGGTCGTCTTGCACTGAACCGCTCAAGGAAATGTTTTTTAATTTTATGGTTAGAAAAACTAAAAACCCACCAATTATTTATCATCTAAATAACAACTGATCATCTTAATCCGTGTTTAACTTTGTACTGTATATAGTATATTTATGAAAATCAGGAAGCTGGAGATTATCTGAATAACGTTTTTAAATCTTTTTTTAAAAGATTTTTAAATCTTTTTTTCGAATATGATTTAAGCGAAAATCTATCCTGATGACCTTATTATTTTGTTTAAATTAAAGCTAGAAACAGAGCTTGTTGTATTATATAGCAGTAAATTTTTCTGAAGCAATATTTTGAATCTTTGACTAAGTTACACTCTACTTAAGAATATTAAACGACTATCGTAAATATAAGTTAGTAAAGAGAGAGAATTTTATTTTGATATTTCATTTATAAATATTAAATAAAGTGTTCTCCAGGAATCAGCGACTTTATAAAAAAATTTTATTGTAGGATAATTTTTGTAGATAAGTAAGCAAGTTATTAATTTTTTGTAACAAGAATTTCAACACTCGGCACATATATTTAAACTTATTTAAGTAAATATTTAAAATGCATTTCATAAGAACTGAAAAAATAGAACTTTTACTTGAATTGGAACGACTAATCTGTTGATCAGGTTAATTGACTTATCAGAATTCGTTTGATTTAAAGGGGGACATCAACTCACACGATGTAACTTGGAAATGTTTATTATTTCTTCAGGTTAAATATTTACTTGTGGTCCATCCCATCTTGTGAAAAACTATTATTTGTAATTCGTTCACGATAATTATAAGAAAAGGGACAAACAAGTTTATCTCGTTGTTATTTTTGATAAATCATTATTTTTTGTGTCTTACAAGTTCAGTATTTATATTAGAAAAAAATTCAACACAAGAAAATGAAATTTGAAACAACCTCCTTCAGAAATTTATTTTTTGCTTGTAACGAGGAACGGGTTTCCAGCTTTCTATTGTTAACTGTTTTGAATATTTCCTGAATTAATACCTGTCTTGAATGTTAACTGAGAATTCATTTGGTAAAAATTCAAAAAATTATAATTAAAGCAAATATTGTAAAATACTTTTATTTTTCTAAATTTCAAACGGCTGATTTCTTTGTGATGTACTTAATGATTGTAGATTAATTTTTTCTAGGATAAGGAATGACCTAACACGGAAAGAGAGAGAATGAGAAAGTAAAAGAAAGCGTGTGTAATATAATAAATAGCGTATTGTTAATATTTAAACGAAATATAAATGATGACTTAGTGGTTGGTAGACAATAGTAAAGGAGAGATTCAGTAAGTTGGTTGAACTGTATGTGACTGCGTTGAACCTAAGGCTTGTTATTCTGGTCGTCGGCCACCGCATTGAGTATATCATGATTTGTCCGCTAAGCAATGAACTTGTGTGTACTTCCTAATTGATTTATGTCCTGGCCACCGATATTATGGTATCTGAATTATCTAACATTGCTGTTAGTATTCGCAGTGTAGCAAACTAACTAGCGATGTGAAAATCTCTCCTTAATCAACTAAATCGCCTATTGTTATTTATAGATAGAGAAGACTGAGAATGAAAGAGATAGACTGAGAGAAAGGGACAGAGGTAGAGAAAAATATTTAGATCTACTCTTTGAAAAAATGTACGTACATTAAATTTTTTTTTTTAATTGCGTGAACTAAACTATACTAAAATAAAAAATACAAATCAACAAGTATAAAATGTTAATATGAGGTTTATTACCATAATTATTAAAATGCTTTAAATAAAAAAAGTGAGCAACAATCTTAATGATAAAAAATAATAAATGCAGCTTGTTTTATTACGCTTCTGTACACTCAAAACCTGAATGCTTTGTAATTATTATGCATTTTGCGATCTAGAAATCGCAAAATAAATAAATTTATTAGGAATCGCAGAACAAATTTAGTCACTAAATTTGATCGTAAAGATGACAGAAAATGTTTTGAATTAAGCTACTAAAAAGGTTTGATTATAAATTCTGGTTTCGTTTGTAGTTAAAAAAAGTCTGTGTTCTAAAATATTTCTGCACTGTCCGTCATGGAAAATATCATACTGAAATTCTTAATTTTGGGTGTTTATTTATACTCTTAGTTACGATCATACAACCTGCTCTAGAACTTTTAGAATGTTAAACATTTTATATCTTGTTTTTGAAACTGACTGAAATAAAAATAGAGAAATAAAACCTCATGATTCACTCAACAAACTGTAAAGTTCATCATACTCTTAACTTAAGCCAAATTAAGTTTTTAATTGTTTATGCGTGTGTATGTGTGTATGCGCTCTTGTTTATAAATGTAGTTTATCCAAAATCTGATTTCAGAAAATAATGGTAAGATTCAAAAAATATTATTGCAGTCTTTTGCTAGGCCTCACAAATTTAACATTCATTTCTTTTAAACTATAGTGCTAGTACATTATTTAGAATCAATAAAAAAAATACGTGAATGTTAATCCGAAATCTTTTAAGTTATTAAAGCTTATTTTAAGTATACCGCCCACCGGGCTGGTCTAGTAGATAACGCTATAGTGCAAATCAGCTGATTTCGAAGTCGAGAGTTCTAAGGTTCAAATCCTAGTAAAGGTAGTAAACTTTTATATGGATTTAACTACTAGATCGTGGATGCCGGTGTTCTTTGGTGGTTGGATTTTAATTAACTACACTTCTCAGGAGCGACCTGAGATTGTACAAGACTATACTTCATTCACATTCATACACATCATCCTCATTCATCCTCTGAAATAATATCTTACGGTAGTTCCGGAGGCTAAACAGAAAAATAAAAAAAATATACCACCTACTAAGAACACAAGCGGTTGCTACTTTTAAACCCTTTTTTGTTCTAATTTGACCCCAAAAAATCAAAATTAACTCAAAGGTTAATAAAAGTGAATTTATATAAGGGAGAATGACGGATGGTGTAATATTTCTTTATAAAATAAACTGTTATTGATATAAATGATTAGAAATTTAATTCTTTATAGCAAACAGTACCAAATAATAGTAAGGAAAAAAAAAGTAACGTAATTTTTCTAGTTTATTAGTTTAATGGAAAATACAAAGTATTTATTTATGTAATACATTAAATGTTGATCGTTTTAAATGAATTTCTTTTGCATTAAATATATCAGAAGATAATTAAAGAAAAGGAAGAAAATTTTTTTTATTTCTCAGTTTTTGTTACGGTTTTGATCACAAAAATTTTAAAATGTTAACTTTTTCTAATTTTAATGATATTTAACATGGATTTATAAAATCTACAAGATACATAATACTATTAACAAATTTAAAAAAAATTTCTATTTAAAAATATAATTAAAATACAAATCTAGTCTTTTATATTGTTTTCAACTATTGACAATATCTTCTTTTTTTTTTAAATTGAGGCTCAATTGGGAGAAAAACCGTTTGAATAACCAAAACTTAAAGGTATATTTTCAAATAAATTTTATTTACGAGGCCCATGACGGATAAATTTTTTATGCAAATTTTTTTTTCAATAATTAAGTCAGAGATTCTTACGAATAAAAAATCATTCAGAAGTCCAGTGAAATATATTGAGATAGTATGTACAAATAGGTAGTATACAAAACTCTCGAAGTCGAGAGTACTAAAGTCAAATCCTAGTAACGACAAAGATTTTTATACGGATTTGAATACTAGATCGTGGATTTCGGTGTTCTTTGATGGTTGGATTTCAATTAACCACATTTCTCAGAAGTGGTCGACCTGAGATTGTACAAGACTACACTTCATTCACATTCATACACATCATCCTCATTCATCCTCTGAAGTAGTAGTCATTCGGCCTCTGACGGTAGTTCCGGAAGCTAAACAGATAAAGAGAGTATATAAAAACAGGCCGATCTCCGTAGTGCGAGTGATAGCATCTCGGTCTTTTATCTGGAGGTTTCTAGTTCGAATTCCGGTCAGGCATGGCATTTTCATACACGCCAATCATACAGGATGAAAAGAACCAATCACTCATCTCATCCTCTGAAGATGTACCTAACGGTAGTTCCGGAGGTTAAAAAAAAAAGTATACAAAAACAGAATATTTTTTTTGTTTGCACAAGAACTTTCCTTTGTAATAATGCATAAAGAAAAATGATAAGCTGGATTGGTTCTTTTTACCATGCTCGTTTTGGGTAGTATTAGACTAATTTTATCTATTTAACTGCATTATTTTTTAAATCATTTTATCTATTTAACTGCATTATTTTTTAAATCAATAACAGTTTTTTTCCATCAAGTACGTTTTGTATTGTACAGCTTTATTTATAATTTAGTGATGAGCTCCTAACTAAGTCTAGCTCAGAAACAAAAAACAACAACAATGCGTGTCTTACAATAATGTTTTAAAAAAAGATGAATTTAAAATGATATTTAACATTTTTAACTAAGCTTTCATTCAAGATTTAGGTAAAATCTTTAAAACTTAAATATCCTGGTGTAATGAGTTACATGAATTATTGACGAGCGGTACAGGTATGTACTATTGTATATAATTAAAATTATGTCGGCAAATAATTAACAAGGTTGGCTTTATATTTTAATTTAATTAGGATCTTTACAAAAGTAATAAATTACGGACTTTTATTTGTATGGTTTACTTTATATAACTTTGCGCTAATTATCTTCATTTGTCCATTTTAGCTTAAAATCAATAAATTTCATATGTAAAACCTCTACATAAACAGTATTTTAAAAGTATTTTGCTGCTCTTTTTAATTATTAATACATACAAATTCCTACTGAATAAATAGTAGAAGAAAAATGACAACCCAGGCGCCTGTATATTTAAAAAAATTTAATTATTTGAGCAAATAAAATTAATTAAGGAAACTCAGATTGCTTGAATATAAACTAAGACTTATTCAAACTTATTATCTTCTCGTTACTAGCTAACAAATAAAATTACTAATTCCATTAACCTGCATGCTTTCATGATTTATCTTAAACTCGTACTGGATAAATTTAACTTATTTTCATTGTTGGATTACGAGCACATTAAAATGTTCCTCATCATTATCGGAATATTTACCTTTATAATAGTGAAAACGGTTTCGTATCGCAGGCGGCAAAGGATTTGTAAATAAATGATTATATGAATAACTTTTAGGCTGATAAACGCAACAGAGTTTCATAACTGATAGGTACCGTTACTACAACTGATTAAAGTAATTTAATCAGTTTTGAGATTAGCCTAAATTTTATGTATTCCTTTTTTTCAACCATTTAAAAAAAAAAAAATTTCTCAAGTATAGGAAATATATTTTTCACTTATCTTCCTACAAAGAAAAGTAATAGATCACCGCATTTTAGAAAAATTTGCAATCAAAAAGTTTCTAACTTTATCCCTTCATTCTGAAGGGAATGATGTAACAAAGAAATTGTTAGAATTGATCTCCCTTTATAGTGTGTAAACTTGTTTATGTTTGTGTACCTGGGAAAGTGAGTTTTGGTGTAAGTTGTGAGTGTGTATGTTTAAGCAAATATAGGTGTACGATGAGTAGATGTGTACTCAGTTAGTTAGTCAATTATACAAGAAATCATTCACACATTTCCATATTCTCGTATATGAATAATTGACGTATGTGTATATACGCGCGCGCGTGTGTATGCATGGAGGAGGGCTAGATCTAAATACGAACACACTAGCAAAACAGACGGGAAAAATAAATATTTGTTTAAATCAAACAAGAAAATACAACAAATACATTAACTAATTAATTATTTTAATAAAATCTTCTATAAATTTCATCATTTATAAATTTATTTAAAATTTATAAATTTTATAAAATATTTCATAAAATCATTTTATTTTATAATAAAAAAACATTAAGCATTTTAATCTCAGTAATTTACTTTTAATTTCACTACTTTACCTTTATAATCAAAAGGGTCCGATGAAATAACCAAATAATTCTATAAAAGGTTTACGCACGACAGGAGTTGCAATTTAGCGAGATTGCTTAGTGTGTAGCCTTACTAGGTTTTGGAGAAAGCAGAAAAGCAGAAAATCTAGGGATGAGAAACCAAATTCTATTCTTACACAATGTTTTCTATTAGAGTAATTCGAGACACGCTTTATATATAATAGAATTTTATTATTTAAATAAACTTCTTTTTTGCTTTTTAATTTACTTGTCAAATAATTTATTAGTTATTCCGTGATTAAATAAAATAATTCTGACAGTCTTAAATAAATTTGTAAAATCTATTTTAAACACGTTTTAAGCAATGAGTATTAATTAATATAAATGATTCATTTTTCATATACTCTAATCTAACTCAAATGAGCAGTTTTCTGATTTATTTGTGAGTTAGTCTATTTATAGGAATAATCAGGCTTCACATATTATCTCACATGCATCAATACTTACGGAATAGCAAAAATATGAAATAAATAAAAGAAGCTTTAAAAAAAAAGTAATAATACTATTCGATCTGGCTTTAAATTTTGACTTTTAAAAACTCTCGTAAATTAAAAACTTAACACAATTTTGTCAACTCTTGATTAGCTTGTTGACTTCAAACACCAAAAAGTAGATTTTAAAATTTTTTTATAATTTTTAGTTACTAATTTTAGTTTATTTAGTTATTATTATTTTTATTACTATTAGCTGTTATTATTAGTATATTACTATTATTAGTTATTTTGTAGTCGATTTTAATTTTGTAATTATAAAATATAATTTATGGTTTTTAGCCTGGCTGAAATTAGTAGCGTATGAAAAGATGCCATGTCTGATGACTGATGGTGGTTCGAACCCGCCACCTCCAAACGAGATGTTGAAACACTATCTACTCAGCCAAAGAGTTCAAAAAAATTATTTAAGTAACCTGATTTATTACATTATATTCAAAATACCATTCACAAGAGTGGCTTAGTTTTTTACTTAAACTCTAAGACGACATAGCCATTTTGATTGTTAAACAATCATCATCAGTGGACAATAAGGAAAAATTATTTACTTCTGAGTAGTTTAATAGATAAATGAGGTAGAAATAATATTAATATTAGTTAACAAATGATCAGTACAGTTTAAAAAGGTAAAACCAAGAATGTAAAGCACCAACATATGTTGAGTCAACATAAACGAGTATTTTTAGAAAACTTAAAGAATGAAATACATTAAAAATGCATTTCTTTAACAGTTTTTCTAAGCACTGTTTATTGCTAAGTTAATATTTAATATTATCTGTTATTTTTTATTTATTTATTAAATTTTATACAAGACTTATACATTATTTATTACATATATTTTTTATTTATTAGCTACTGATGATTGTTTAGAAAATAATAAAAACACTAAAAATCTAATGCGGACACTACATAACTTCCTTGTATGCCCATTATATTACATATACACATTTTTTACTGCACTCATTTGAACTTATTTCATTTTAAAATGCGATACGATCCTCAAATTTATTAATAAAATGGAAACTTACACAGTTGCATTTTGGTGGACACCACATTACATCAAATTATTTTTGTTGAATCTGTATCAGCGTTTTATATTAGCTATATATTAATTTTGTTTCACGTCGCTCAATTAGGTATGTGGTGTAAGTGAGACGTGTCGGATCCATAACCATGCACACATTAGTTCGAATCCGATGTCATATAAATATATTTTATATACTTTTTTATTGCACTAATGTGGCTCCCGCAAAGGAGGCCACACCGGAGACTTGGTCTTTTATTTGGTCTTCTTGATGGTGAAGAGGAGGAGTCCACGTGCCTCCTCATTGCCGCCCACCAGTTTACACACCGACCAAACGGCAGCTACATGGGGCTGTCCACCACTCCCAACAGGCGATCCTCACAATCAGCGAGTATTCTTACCATCAGTGAAGATGAACGCCAGTAATCAAACACAGAGGTAGAATAGAAGGCTAATGAAATTGACACGAAAACAACAGTGAATATGTAACGAATGCAGTGAACAGATATATAATAGACATAGTAATAACATGAACACATATAAACACATATGTGAACCCATATAACATGGATCTCGCAGCCATTCATTTGATGAAACTTCATTTACGGATTGTGCAATCATCCTAGGTGTGACATTCACCCTCTGACCCGCAAGCGACGTATTTGCCAGAATTAGTACACTGGAAACACCGGTGACCCTCTAGGCCACAGTTAAACTCTAGCAACCTCCAGATGTTCCTCGTCCGACAGAGTCAGAGACAAAACATCATTCAGTTTTAATTCCAGCGGAGGGTTTTATGTCGTAGCTTCTGCCCCAGATACTGCCTGGTTCTGAGCCGCTTTCGACGATTTTAGAAAAGATTTCCCCTCAATAACCTACAAACTCCTTTCAAAGAATAACGTGTCCTCAAGAGAACCCTTGATTTCCCTTCTGAAACAGCTCCCACACCTTTTCCACCGCCGCAAACAGCAGGCGAAGAACCACCCCTATCTCCAGGAATTTCCTTTACCGGAGTGCTCACATAACAAGAATGTGAGGTGTGCCATTCCCCATCAAGTACAAGAGTTGTGAACATCTCATCTACCTCAACAGAACCACCATAATTCGACTTGCAAAACGAAACAATACGACAAAAAAACAAACAACGAACGATAGCAACAAAAAAAACAACGGTAACAAAAGCACGTAAAGAGATCTCCAAGTATGGAACATCACGAAAGACTTTCACGACATCAGCTATTCCCGAATCATTAACCTCTGATTGTAGAAATGTTTGAATTAAATTGAAAAATACATAAAACTTTATTTCAATGATAAGTTCTGGTTTTGTTTTCATTTTTTTTTTTTATCAACGAGGGCTTACTACTTCATTTAAGAAAATGTAAAACATCCAAATTTATATAAAGGTCTGACTGTATAAACATTTTTGGCCAGGCAATTGCAATCAAAAGAGGAGGTACACAACTAAATGATACGAAAGTCTTGAATATAAAATTTCATTACATTACGGCTAATCGGTTTAGAGTTATGCGAGATACGTATATACGTACGTACAGACGTCACATCGAAACTAGTGAAAATGTATTCAGGGATGATCAAAATGGATATTTCCGTTGAAATCTGAAAACCGACATTTTACGCGATTACATTACTTCCTTAACGTCGTACAAAAAAGTAAAAATTGGAAAAAAATCGAATCGAGCTGAATAGGCTTACCGCCTTTTTCTTTTATGAATCCGGTTAAAAAAGTCGTCCTTATTTTAAAATATATATATATATATGTTACATTATAATATATATAATATTTTATTTTGTGATACTCTGAAATACTAGTTGCGTGATAAATTACTATTTTTATAAATAGAAAGTTAATGATTACTCAAGTTTGCAGTTATGAATGTAAATCATTAAATAAATCTAAAACAAAAAACTGAGATGTTATTACTTTAAGTATCAACGGTAATTTAAAAATACTAAAAAAAAACTACTGTAAATTAATTCATGAAATGTTACTTTAGTATTGTGACACTGAACAGAGTGAGAATTAAAAGAATCGCTCGTAGTTAACTGTAGTTTAATTTTTTTCGCTCGTAATCAAATTTACTCTTTCTACCGACACATTTTTTCTTACACAGCAACCCTTGTAAAAATGTGCAAATGTTGAAAAAAAAATTTCAAAATCATCCGTAATATTATTAAAAGTATCAGTAATTTCAAAGTTGGAAATATCAAACCATGTACATTACTTTACATAAAATATCTGATGTGGGCACTACATGACTTCGTTGAACGAAAATCCAAAGATAATAAATACTATTCTAAATTATAGTTTTCAAATAATATTAAATATTTCATCAAATCTATTATATAGGTGTATACATATGAAATAATGCCTATTAAATGAGATATATATATATATTTTTTAAAGTTCATAAAATTTTATTGCCGGCCTCCGTGACCGAGTGGTAGCGTCTCGGCCTTTCATCCGGAGGTCCCGAGTTTGAATCCCGGTCAGGCATGGCATTTTTCAAACACACTACAATTCATTCATCTCATCCTCTGAAGATATACCTTAATGGTGATTCCGGAGGTTAAAAAAAATAAAAATAATAAAATTTTATTTCACTAATAACTTTTGATTAAAATTTTTTTTAATTGTAATTATTAAATTATTATTTACTGTAAATCACTGCTTAATAAGTATTAATAAATCGATATATTTATATTAAAAAAAAGTTATAAAAATAAATAAAAAAAGAAGACAAAGTCTGATTCAAACCGATGTGCATTCCCTTGTAAGATTCAAATATTTCATTAATTAAAATTTTATTTGGCTAAAACTCTGGAATATAACAATATGAAACATCGTTGAAAATTTATGAATGAGGGCTATTACTGCAGCTTAAGAAACAGTCCAAAATCCAAATGTTTTTGAAATTTGGGCTTTTTTTGGATACATTTGGTTCAGTCAATGGTAAGCGAAAGGGAAGATGCACAACTAGATGTTATAAATTCAAAATTTCAACATTCTGCGGGTAATCGTTTTTGAGTTATATCGCCAACTGGACTTCTGGCTACCTGCAGAACATGTACATTAAAAAGCGATTTTGAAAATGGACTTATACCACCTTTACAACTAACGGTGTGACGGCCAGGATCATGTGATAGCAGATGAAAAAGAGACCCTTCCGTTGTCCACATGCTCACGGCGATAGCAAGCTTGTAGGAGTATGATGCCCTTGTATGCCGGTGCAAGGGAGCCTTGAAAACTCCGGTGAGAGAATTCTGGAGCCAATGCGGAGATTGCGCTTCCACTTTTTGCCAGGATATATCACGTCAGCTTTTTTAACAAGCTTTATAGTGCTTTAAACGTTTTAGTTTTATTTTTATTCCAAACAAGGATAATCCGATATAAATTATGCACCAGTAAAAAAAATCTTTCAAGATTAAAAAAATACTAGAAAAAAATATTAAATGATATGTAGAAAAAGACTATTATAGAACATTAAGATAGTGCCCTCTATAATGCAATAATATTATTAATTGTATTTTTTCTTAAAGTTTTCGTCTAATTTTATTGAATTTTCGCGGGAAAAATTCCCACAAAAATTAGTGTTCCCATTTTCAAAATTCTTTGAATATTAGAATTATATCATTACATTACAATAATCCAGTATTAAGCACTTATTACAACTAAAACATAAAAAACTTCAAATCGTCTGTCCAAAAATCTAAAAATTTTTAGAATAAACTAACTACACGTATGTCAAATGTCAGAGCCTTGACAAAATTATAGAATATCTTCGATATCGGTCTGTTGGTTTGGTTAAAGGAGGAATGAAATTAGTTTTTCAGAAATTCATACGTTAACAAATATACTAAAACGGAATTAATTGTGATAAATAAATAAATAGAATAAAATTAATTACATAATTATTTTTTCTGAAGGATATTTATAATCCAATAAAGAAACATGATAGCAGAAATTAAGGGAGGGGGAGGGAAATAAAATCCTATTTTAATACTGCTGTATATACATATATTTTCATATTGTACATGTTTCCCACATAAATATAAAACACCTACTTTTATGGAAATTTTTTTTTATTCATTTATTTCATTTGTTTTGAACAGTTACTGTGGAAGAATGACATTTTTTAATCAATTCTAAATCCTGTGGAATTAGTACAATTTTAGAATGAATATATCCCTTTTTTATAAATATTTTTATACATGAACGAAAAACAACAGTTTTATTGAATAAGAAAAGTTTTATTTCATCATAGAGTTGATGAATAATTTTTACAACTCAGTTCCTGCAGCAGTAGTTTACCTGAATGTAATGTAGAAAAAATAAACTGAAATCGCGTGGGAAAAACACATTGTTAGAAGTGGAATACAATCAATTATTACCTGCTGTCCCGTTCGCCGTTACCGACAACTACACATCTTATCTAGAATTGCAGTAAAGGCCAACACTTCCGAATTAAATGTACCATCTATATTTCCACCCTCTCATAGCTCTTATGGCAACCAATTGGAACATATAGGGACTATACTACGATATTTTGTAACGCGAGTAATAAACAGCCGTTACTACTGGACTGGACATGAACAACAATAATGGTAGCAATTCCCCTTTAAAATGAGCCCATCAATCTGTCAAGCCTATTTATTTTTGTTTCATTTACGGAATAAAGTTGAAAGGTGATTACTGTGTTTAATACCATACCAAGGTCGGTTGCGTCGTTTAATTAGAAAAGAGCGGAATTGGTTTTCCGGAATTATTACAGGGAACTTATAAAAAATATATTTCCATCCTGTACTATCATTACTGACAACCCTGACATATATTGTTATTTTTTTAAAAAACGAATCACTAGTTGAATAATTTTTTAGAAGTTTAATTAAATCAATTAAATTATCTGATGACAAAAAATTATGTAATAATTTGATGATAATGAATTTTGTATCGTGAGTAAAATGCCTGACCGAGATTCGAACCCGGAACATTCAGATGAAAAGTGTGAACACCATCGCTCCACCATAAAAATTGTCGGAATACATACAAAAACAGTATAACTAGAATAATACAATAATAATAATAATGGGGAAATATAAATATTTTTTAAATAGGAAACAATAAATAACTGAAGAAATAAGCTTTCATTAGAAAACAAAGTAAAAATACTTAAAAAGAATGTTTACCTTTTCTTAAAGATATATATATAATAAAAAATTAACTGATTTAAGTATAAAAAAATGTTAAATTTTTTTTTATACTTAATGCAGTTGATTGTTAAAAGCAACTATCTTTACTAGGATTTGAATCTAAGGACTTCAAAATCAGCCGATTTACGATGACGAGTTTTTTTTTCTACTAGACCAACCTGGTAGGTTATTGTATTTTTATTACCCGGTGGTAATATTTTTTTTTATTACTGATAAATAATATCTAAGAGTGTGCGTCTTTCACAGGTGGTCAAGTACTAATTGCAAAATCAGAAGTCGACGACACAGTTTCCTAAATTAACAACCTAAATAAAATAGCAGAAGAATCAGCATTGTAAATTTCCTCCTTAAAAACAGGAAACATGAGAAACCTCAAAAATTATCCAGAAAGATTTATAGAGAACAAGTATTAAAAAAATAAACTTTACGATCCCGTTTAAATTCAAAACTAAAAAAAAAATATTTTCCTAATCAAAGAAAATGATTGGCCAAAAAAATATTTTCTAAATTCGAAAGAAAAATCCGAAGTAGAGTTCCAGAAAAACTGAAGAATAGTACAGAGTATGATCAAATAAAGACATTTATAAAACTCAAGAAGATTTGGAAACTTCTGCT
>JAAAKQ030004238.1:12412-38543 GCA_010016005.3 Zanna intricata | reverse complement strand
TCATACACATCATCCTCATTCATCCTCTGAAGTAATACCTAACGGTAGTTCCGGAGGCTAAACAGATAAAGAGAGAGGCGTCAGTATACGACGCGTCTTTGTAAGTGGATCAGTATTTCGCGTTCGATGGTTTGAAGAACTCTTAAATAACACAAGTTTTATCCTTATCCAGTTCAAAGCCAGTTTAACATGTCCTCACATGAAATCCGAGGAAATATTTCCTTAGTAGTAACTTTCAAACTCAGCATTTTAAGACACATGTTTATATAACCTTTTTCTATTATTTTCATGAATAGAATAGGTTATAAACGTCCCGGGAAAACTTCGTGATATACTCTTTATAAGACTTGTTAACTATTTACCCTGATTCGTATTAATTGTAATAGTTCTAGCCTTTTACGTTTGCGTAGTGTACGTATCTTTTAAATCTATTTATTTATAAGATATCAAATGTCATCTTATTTTGTTTGTCTAATTATTTTGTTTTTCAGGAAACCTTATTTATTTAAATGTTTTATTTTCTCCACAAGCTATTAGAGTATTATTTCACCCTTGTGTTGCCAATTAAACTCTTGTACAGATAATCCTTTTTTTTATATGTCGTAGCAGTGTGTTTAATGGGTTGAACTTCATTATGTAGAACCAGGTAATGATTGCTATCAGGTTAATCATAGGAAATAAATTGTAACACTATCTCACCTCTATCTTTTTGAAATTTACCTTTAATTATCTTTTACTTTTAATATTTATGAATGGTACAAGATTAGGTTTGTGTAGTTTTGATTATTTTTTATGGTTTTAAATCCAAGGTTATGATGAATTCTTCATTATTCTCATTTGCAGAGTTGTATCATAATCGTTAATTATTAATTTTATTATTAACGCAAATGAAACTTTTTTTTTTTTAATTATGAACATGATCGATACTTATCGTATTATCTTCGATTACATTTGGAAAAATTCTACTCTACCGATGAATTGGAAACTTATTTCACTTCGTAATAATAGTTAAGGGTGGTATAATTTTAATCCTTATATTTTCTTTAAGCTACTAAGTTTTTGTTATCCATAAAATTATTCATTAAAAGAATTAAGAAATAAAGAGAATTTCTGTATTTAAAATAGATTCTATTCTTATACATTTTTACGCTCATTTGAAACGACAAAATAAATTTTAAAATTTATTCATGTAAATTGTATAAAAGTTAATATTTTCTAGAAGCTTATGAGTTTGAACGGTTTTCCAGTTTTCAGTCCTTTTTTTTTAAAGAAATACCAACATACACGAGAATTTTTTTCCCAAGTTAGTAAGAAAATTTATATGCAAAAAAAAAACCATTATTATAATTTTTTCATTTGAAATGAAGTGACATTAATAAAATTTCCCCAGAGAACGTAATGTACAATTAACTCTCGTTAAAAAAAAAAAAAAAAAAATTGCTGACCTCTTTCTTAGAAGTGATTGTTACATGCAGTACTTTTCTCTCTGCAGCAGTTAATAAACAATTTTTTTTAAAGATTGTGTTTTTTCTAATACCATTTCACCCAATCATATTAATCATATGCCTGAAAAATAAACTTACCAGTTTTTTAATTTTATTTATAAATCAGTATCTCTTGACCTATATATATATATATGAAGACCTTGTAGAAAAATTTAATTCCACAAATTTAATTTAATTTCAATATTGAACGATTTTTCAGTATACGGAATCAACATAATCTAACCAAACATAACCTAAACTTGCTTGGCTCTCCTTGAGTAATTAACAGTCATGTTTTGCGTATTTAAATAATAGATTCAGTAATTACCGCTTATAATCGAGTTATTTTAATTTGTAAAATATTTTAATATGGAGAATATGTAAAACTGCTATATGTAATAAATTGTTTTATTTATTAAATTCCCTAACATTGGAGGCTGTTAATCAAATTCACTGATAATCATTCATTATCACTCAAGTATCAAATTTAGTGTAAAATATACATTACATAATTCGGTTTCTTACCGAAAAAAGAAATTTTCTTGCAAAATATTGCGGAATCTGTTGTAGCGAGTCCAACACGCTGATCGTAAATGGGATTACTCCATATCACCTTATAAAATAAAAAAAAATAAAAAAAAAATAGGTTTGAACAAATTCATCAGTAAGGATATACTGTATAAAATATTAATGTATTTTCACTAAGTAAAAGCTCACGGATAATAATAATAAAAATATGAATTAGTAATCGTCTAAAGATAATAGGTACTTCTAAAAAAAAAGAATACTGTAACGTATTTTGACATAAGAATGAAATTTTTAATCTATATTGTCTTTTTTCATGATAATTTTTTATTGTCTATTATTTTTAAATGGATGCATTATTATTTTCGTATTAAATTTTCCATTATTTATCTTAATTTTTTTTATTTATCTGTTGTACAAAATTTTATAGCACGGTTATTACACTTCACAAAATTTACAATGCTTGGATTGAAGTAGCAAATTATTTTGGCGATCATATCGAACGATAGCGTGGGTCGGTTTATTCTTCTATATTCTAGCACTGGATTCATGTTATTGAACTCGCAGCGTAATGAAAGTCATAAATATGTGTAGAAGATTTCATTATTTTCGATTATTAGTTTTTGGTATTGCTGATGCTGATACATACATCACCAATGTATCCACAAGCAATATCAATGTTCCATTCACACAAAAAGAGAGCGGAGTGGGAGAAAGAGAAAGAGAGAGTAAAGATTGATTGATAGACAACTTTTATTTGTTATCCGATCTTAAAAATAAAACTATTTTAGACCTTAATCAGCGTAAATCCTGTAGCCTATGTAATTAACCAACTTATAATTACTAAATTTTTGTTTAGTTTCATTAACTTTTAAACTTTAACTCATGATTATGACAGTTAATTTTGTAGCTCTTAAATATTTCATTATCTACTGCGGTACATAATAAATCATTAACGTATTGAATAATTTAATATTTAAATTTTAAATTTGTTAAGAGACTTTCAGTTAAACAATTTAGAAAGGAATAAACTGTATAATGGTGAGGAGTAATTATAAAATTCGGGATCCCATTGACTCGACACGTTTCTTTTACTTTAGATCAGCTCATTGCCTGTTTAGTTTATCCCCCCACCTTTCATTTTTCTACAAATCACTGCATTTTAAATAAGTATCTATGTGAGTTTTCGTAGCAACCATATTGTTTAGTCAATTATTTTGAGACCATCACTCGAACAGTTTCTTTATTATTTAACGATAAAGTATGAAGTAAACACTGAATTTCATAAACATATAAATAAATATATATTATATAATTAAATACTTGATGAATGGATAGATAAAAAAACACTCATCGTACTTTTTTCTTGTAAAATGATAAAATAATAAATTGATTTCAATTAGAATAATTAATAATTATTTTATCGAAAGTAAACGTTTATGTTGCAGTAACATATTAAAGCAATGAATACGGTGTTGTGCTAAAATAATGAAGTATTGCAAATGAACATATGAAAATAGATATTTTTTTTTTTTTTATTAAACAAAGTGTCCCAAAAAAAAAACGGAGAAACTTTCAGGACATGTTTTTCTTAGGACCAAAATTAAGGAATAAAATTGGTTTATTATTTAGTTTGATTTGGGAAATAGGATAAAGCAGATTCCAAGACTGTAACTCCAGTAGTTTTTAACATATCCAACGTAAAACACGAAATTTGGTGTCGAAAAACAATGTTTTTATTGGATTTGTAGTACAGTAGCAATGGTAAATGACTAATAAATGCGAAAGATTTAATAACCAAAAAGAATATTTAATTTTGAGAAAATTAATGTAGATATAGTCAGAGAAAAAAAAATAGAACAGCAAATCGTTTTATTCTGTACCTAATAAACATACGTAATATATCAAAAACAAAAATAATAATAATAATAAAACACATGAAATGATAAACGGTAACAGAATAACAAACGTCGGTTACAGTAATTGTTAGAAATTCCTCCTTCACAATATAATACAGCATGTCGTAAAATATTTCTGGATGCTTTCCTTATAATCTCGAATCGTTTAGTATAAATTCATTAGCATTTCGCATTTTAATGAGTAACTCTTCTTTAGTATTAACTTTTTGTCGGTATACAGTCGTTTTCATATTGTCCCAAATGAAGCAATGTAGTGCCGTTAAATCAGCTGATCGTAGTGGCCTATTGATTGGTCCCACCATATTCAACCCAGTTTAAGAAATTAGCATTCATATGATTTCTAACTATTAAAGAAAGATATTTTTCTCCAATTTGCTTCAATAAAAAACTGGTTTTTTTTTCAGTTTTTTATTTACTTTTTATTGGCTGTATATACATTAACTTTCTCACAGTTAAACTCTCTATAAGTTTAGTTATTAAATTATCAGTATTTATTACTCATTTAACAAAGTTATTGTACTACAAATCTAAAAAAAACTTGTTTTTGACAAAAATTCCAGTAAGGCTTTTTTTTATTATCTGAGTTAAAATTCAGCCAAATCTTTTGGTAGACGTAATTTGAAAACAAAGCGTTTAAAATCTTTTCTAATATCTGTGGATAACAACAATATTTACCATAACAAAGTCATGACAAGACTTCTTTAAGATTAGACTAGACTAGATTAAAAATAACTAGTTTTCACAATCTCTTGAATAACTTTTTTTTTCTTTTTTTTTTTAACCTCCGGAACCACTGTTAAGGTATATCTTCAGATGATGAGATGAATGAACTGTAGCGTGTGTGAAAAATGCCATACCAGGATTCAAACCCGGGACCTCTTGAATAACTGGACACGATCTCAACTGAAATAGCTTTATTAATGTTAGTGTGTAATAAATTATAACACTATAGAAAGTATTAGAATAAGATAAAATATTATTGAAATAATAAAAATTTTATGATAATAAATAATATTAATTTTGAAAAATAATATGCATTACATTTTTAAAGTCTTAAACTTTTTTTTAATAAAAGTTTATTTGACAGTAGGATATCAATCAGCCAATAAAATATTAATAAAAGAAACAACTAACTTCTCTTTTCCGTTTAGTCTCCGGAATTACCGTAAGGTTTTATTTCAGAGGATGAATGTGGATGATATGTATGAATGTGAATGTAGTGCAGTCTTGTACAATCTCAGGTCGACCAATAAAAGAAACTACAATATCTGTTTAAAACGGCGCCCTTCATTCAAAAAACATATGCATCCAGGCGTTTATTCATTGACTACTGTATTCTTTCAAAGATGCCAGGTATGTGACGTAATGTTTTCAATATTGTTATAATTTATTACATGATAACAATTCCAGTTGAGATCGTGTCCAGTTATTTAATTTTATTCGAAAGGGAATGGAAACTGTTTTTTTTTTTAATCAAGAATTACTTGCTAAAAAAAAGGTTTGCTATAACCTTGTTATTTATGAAAGGGTTTTCATAAATAAGATGTCATTCACTTTGTCATAAAACGCTTGACATTTTTTGTATAACGTAATATTTAAATAAATCAGCGGTTGCAAAGATATTAACAATTAAGAAATTTACATGGCCGCCATTTTGAAATGGATTTAGAGATCAGGTTCATTATTTTTATATAATTAAATGTCTAGGTACTTTAGAAGTATACGAAATTTCGTCCCTGTACGATTCCTGAGAAATAATGTTTTTATTAAAAATACAAAATGGGGCCGATAGCCGGTAAAGTAACGTTTCCGGTTATATAATGATGGTAAAGTTATTTCAATGTGAAGGACCATCAACCTGAATTCTTAAAACGGATTTTTTTAACACTCCGTATAATGTATACGGAGTGTTTATAATATATATATATATATTAAAAAACCATATTTAAAGGTTTGTACTTAAATAACTATATTTTTCTTTTTTTTGCGTGTTCCGCACAATAAATTATACTTATTTAAAAAGAATAAAAAGAGTTATAATTTTTTTATTTCTTTGTCAATCTTGAAAATTATACAGTTATTTTTATGAAATAATAAAAAAAAGAACTGAAGATTTTGTTGGAATTGAGTGTTGATAATGCTACAGGTGTCTCTTAAATAGAAACCTTTCCACTTTTACAATATTTCCTTTTATATTCTTAACTTACTCATCTTTTTTCTCTGCTAAACTTAAAACAGGAAAAAGAAGAAATTACATTTTTCATTATCTCTTTTTCTGCACTTCATCGTTTCACGAGACACGATTGAATTTGATTTGATTTGGATGAACTTATTTCATTTCTTACCCTTTTTTTTTCTCTCTGTATAGATTATCATACTGTGATTTAAGCACTTTACAATATTCTATATTCAATCCAGTACCTCTTTTAATAACATTTCTTCAATCTATTGATTCTTCTTTTTTTCATCGTATTATTGTTATTACTCTTATACTAAATGAAAATGTTGTTTATAAAATAATTTCTGATCGCGTTTAATTTTTATGAAATTTTAATTTTTTGAGTTTCAATAGGTTTCAATAATTTTGTTTAGCTCCATTAATTTTTTTTTATGTTTTCTTTTCCTTTAACAATAGGTTATTCATATATATTCAAAAAAATGTTGTATTCCTTTTATAAAAGCATGTCATACGTGCAATAAGTTCAATTCACGTTGTTTCCGAGTTCAACTTTTAGTATTATCGTTCGGCAACAGATAACTTTAATGTTAATCGATGCGATTCAATGCAATCAGGTGAGAAAATGCAGCGATGTCATAAACATGGCCGTCATTCGAGTATCGAAAAAAAGGAAAAAATATTCTGAAGTGGTATTGACAGTTTGAGAATGTCTGTGAATTGCGCCTACAATGAAGGCATGAATATGGAAATAAACCGCCGATACACCTAAGCGGTCAATCGTCCAGGACCTAATGTTTAATGTGGATTATTGTCAAGGGAGCTAATTCGTTCTTTTCCAAGTACGGTTACCAGACAGACTTACTTGGAGATGCTGACGTATTAATTTTATCATTCATTAGAACTTTGGTGATATTCCATTTTTTATTTAACAAAATGGTACCCCACCGAAGTTTCATTCAGATGTGCGCGCCTACCTGCATAACTTTGCTCGAGACACCGATTGAGTGTACCCCATTCGCGTGATTTAACCATTCTATATTTTTACTCAAGGGGATCTGTTAAGGACGTATTCTACATGAAGAAGCCACGTTCATTATTGCTTGTTAAGCAATCCCTGTTGCTACTCTGAAAGATTTCATCAAGAATGAACAGCATCATACTAAAAAACTATTGCAGAATAGTGGTTTGCTCTTTGAGGAGTTACTGAAATCGTACGAAAAAACTGTATTGTTATAACTTTTCCCTTTGTATTGTAATATTCATAATAATAGAGCAGCTGTTCTATTTTAGTGTGTATACACTTTCTTTTCAACAGCCTGATGTATATATATATAGCTCCAACAGTAATGAATCAATTAAATATCTACTGTTTTATGTTTTTAAATATAACTGATGACTTGTTAATCGATAAACTGAGTATTAGAACTTTCACCGTTTATATGATTACTGGAAAATTGTATAAGGAATAAATAAAAACAGTATTGAAATAAAAAATAAAGCTGCACTCTTCTTGATAGCTAATTTTTAGTGTAAATAGAAGTAATTCATGTTTATATTAATCCTTTGTACCATCGATTTTTGTAATTTATAATTTACGATACTAACGGAGTCAAGTTGTAATATGAAAAAGCCTGCTCTGTTTTTGTTTCGTACAGAGTCGCTCAACTACTTTCATATACTTTATTATTCTTTTGTATTGTAATATTTTCTGATAATCTTTCATAGATATCTTTTTTTGTTTCTATACATGTAATTTATTTGATTCATGTAGGTTATTTTAATATTTTTTATTTCCCAACAGTATCGAATGTTATAGCTATAAATGATGCATCAATCTAGTTTTTAAACTACGTACGAAAAACGTAATAATGTTTTCTTCTGTGAATTCGTTATTTTTAATTTTTGAATTTCATTATTTTAACCTTCTCCTGTGTTATTCGCTTTGTAAATTCTATTTTTCTATTTTTTTTTCTTGTTTTTTGAAATTAGTTTATGATTCGCTGATACAGCGAGAAATATTGTACAGTAACATTACTTTGAATTTCTTTGTTACTTTTCTAAGTTTCGTTTTAGTAAGCTTTTTTTTTTGCATAAATAGTTTTTGTTCATTTATTACTGTACTTCATATCTTACTTATTTTGTTCATATTTTGTCATTTTACGTAACAAACACGGTCTAAATAAATGTTTTTAAGTAAATTTATAATTTATTTAACATTTGAAACAGTTTTTAAATTATATTTAGTACGCTTTTATTTAATATAAAAAAAGTTACCCGAGTCTAAGAGGTACTTTATAAACTTCTTCGGAGGCTGGCTCTGAGTTTTATTCCATATATAACACAGCACTAATTTTGAAAAATAAGTTTTGAGGTCTTAGTTGCTTGTAATGTATGATTTACATTTATTTAGAACGTTTGTTTTTTCTTGTGCTCAGTTATATCTATATTTTTTCTTTAAATTTTTTTTACAAGATTTTAATTTCGTTATTAATTTAATTCAAATGTGACTTGTTTCGATGAGAATTACGAAAGTCAATTTAATAGAGGAAAGAAGATTATTTTCACATAAAAGATATTTTATAATTTTAATAAGTAGAACCTTGTCGTCTTGTATAGAACTTTATACATTAGAGACAATTTATTGTCTGAATATTTGTATGACGTGTTATCTCATAGTGTTTACTTTTTAAGTCGTTCCGTATTCCATGTTATAGTCACTTCTGTTAATTTATTAGCGTTTGTTTTAAATTGGTTAATATAAACGTTTTATACACTTGAAACCAGTACGTGATGGATAACAAAATTAAAAGCCATTATTATTCTTTTCTCTATTAATATTTATTATGAAGTTATCTTTATTCTCATAAATTCATGTAGTTTCTATTTCATTAGAATTCTTTTTTTTTTCCGAAAAAATATCTTAAATGAATCGTAAGAACTTTAATTAGTTATTACTCTTCAAAATCGTTTCAAAGATCATATTTACAAACATTATTCATCAAAATTCGTATTACATAAATTGGGGGTCATATTTTGTTATAACTCAGATTTATAACATATATTTAACCATTTTGAATATCATATATACCTATACCTTAGTTGTTACATTTCTATTAGCCCCACTGTGGTATTACGAACTGTTTAAAATCGCTTAAGAGCCAGATAAACCAAAAAGAAGCTGGCAAAGTATTGCATGACTTTGCCGGCTATTAGTAATAAAAATTAAATAATTTAAAGCCCCCCCCCAAAAAAAAGGGGAAAAAAACAGTATATATATATTTTTTAAAGGTGGAGATTAAATTTTATGACAAAAATATTCATATATAAGTTAAGCGTAACAAATTTGCCTAAGGAAAGTTTTCTCTAAATCTGACGTTTCTTTCAGTAAGGAATAAATGTAAAAAAATTAAAATTTTCATAAAAATCTTCTGCATTTTAGTTCCGGGGTCTATAATTTTTTTAAATCTTAGATATTTCTTGATAGATTTATATACGAAATATAAAATTTTAATTTTTTTTTTTTAAATATCTAAACTGAAAAGTGACAGAGAAAAGGAAAAATGCATTTTTTCACTTTTTAAGAAGTGGGGGTTGATTTTTGAAAAAAAAAAGGATTAAATATAAAGAAACGGGATGGATGATAAAAAGGGCGATTGTTCTATTAAGAAGCTGCAGAAAAAGTCTAAATAACCTTATTCAAAGTAAATATCCATAATCCTTCTTGAAACTGGGTCATTTTTATCTAAAATAGGAGAATGTCATTTATTGATCAATAAATTTATGCTGAAAAATAAATATTGCGCTAAAAATTTGTTTTCTTTCAGAAATAATTACTATATGTGAATAGAATAAGGTTTCTTTTTTATATAAAACTATTCTAATACATGAAGAATCAAAATGGAATGTAAACTATTCAACTAGATCCCGAAAATATGAGTTATAAAAACATAAATTAATCATCCCTTCCCTTTGAATATACGAAACATATTAACATATAACTCAGTTTTTAAATTACATTTAGTACACTTTTATTTAATGTAAATAACGTTACCCTAGTCTAAGATAACTTCGCTGTATATCAGACTTCTTCAGAGACTGGCGTTGGGTCTTCTGCCATGTAATACAGCACTAGTGTTGCAAAATAGGTTTTGAGAAATATTTGTTGCTTGTAATGTGTGATTTAAATCCATTTAAAATGAATCTTTTTTTTTTATATGGTAATTTTTTTATTTGGTAATTCCTTTTCTTTAAATTTTATCTTTGAATGACCCTGTTCTCACAGAAAGATATAATAAATGTTTTAATTTATTAAACATGTATGTTTAATTTTCATTGTAAAAAAAAGATTTAAATAAAGTAATTTAAAAATTAAAAAATTTAGTAAATTAATTTTATATACGTATATTTGGTAATAAAATTAGGCTTAATAAAAGAGTCAATTCTTTTTTTCATCTGATAATGATTGCATCTTAGAGAGAGGGGGGGTTTAAAAAAATAAGGAAAATGTAGATACAGAAAGAGTGAGAACGTAACGCAAAAGTTTCGAGAATTGTTAGGGTCCCTCAGGAAATCAAGATCCCCGTGCTTCTGTAAGTCGTACCTTCTTCTACTTTAAATGTTGTTAACCGGGTTGTATTCTGTATACGATCAGAGTCAAATTCAGCTGTCTGATATGGAACTTTGCATATCTTAATCCTAAGTATACATTTTTTTACATGTTCATGTATGTATAGTTATATTAAAAAGAGTCAATTATTTAACTAACTTTTTCGGGATACTCGTTTGTTATTAAATATAATAATTATTAAATTTTTTTATGAAAAATATAAACAAACACATAAAAGTCAGTATTATTTTATTGAAATTTTAGGTATATTTCATAAGAAAGCTACCCTACCTGTTGTAATGAGTACAGTGATAGACTTCCAAAACATTTCGATATATCTTCGCGATTCACATCCCAGGCTCCAAAACCACTGTAGTTCAAAAGTTTATATATATATATTATTTCACTTTCTTGTGGTCATGATAACTGCTGTAATTTTGCACCAACCACTTTAAAACTGATACATAAAATATAACGGCTCAAAATCTCAGTCGCGTTCGTTAATGGGCAAAATCTGACCGTGGGTGTTAAAAAGGGGAGGGGAGCTTTTTCGAAAAAAAATATCGCTATAACTTTATTATTAGGTAAAATATCGAATTTGTTTATAAAGTTCCTACTATTATTTGGATAAGGGCCTAAAACTTATCTAAGTAGTGTTGTTTTATATCATAAACCATTGGCCCAGCAGGTGACCAATCATATCTCCGTTAATAGACAGTCTATCGAAGCGGTTTAAAATGGTCGTTAATTCTCTAAACATCACCTAAAACTTCGGCCTGTAACAATTTTTGATATGACCTACCCTTACGGCAAGAGATAACCAAAATGTTGCTGGAATTGTAAGAAGATGGGGCTTGTATGCTAAGCATGTGAAACATTTTTTCAAATGTAACCGTTATTGTAGTGAGTAAATTTAAAGTTTTCCTTAACTTTAACATGGAAATCTTTTTATCCCCTACTTAACACCACACTAGTGAAATCTACCTCCGCTTTTCGGTGTGTCGAAAGAGATTTTTTTTGTTGATCGAAATATTTACTTTTAATGGAGTAGGACGGGTTAATGACTTCGTTCATTGTGAGTTCCCTAACATTTTTTTAAGTAGAACCCCCCCCCCCCCTCCTTCCTGACATAATTGAGTAAACACAATTTGTCTATGTAATGTTTATTCAACATCAGAAGGGTTCATTAATTTGTTATTCTACATTTTGTTAACTTTCTTATATCTGTGAGTCATGTAAAGCATCTCTGAGAAACAAGTAATTCTAGTTTAAATAATCTTCTCAGAAATAAACAATATTCATTATACATCCAGACCGTGTGGTAAACAACCAAAATTGTTGCTTCTGTTTTAACGGACTTGCATGCCACAATATATTTGGATTAGTGCATAAGGGCAATGAGTATTATTTCACTTCTCATTTTTTTTCTAGCTAGTCTGGTGTTGTGTATGCTTGTTATTTTTCAAAAATTATTCGGTTTTGTGCGTTACTTGTGTTTTATCGATATTACTATGGTAAGGTTGCTTAGACACATTAGACATTCTTATAGCACACAATAATTAATTAATTTTTACGTGGACTAAAGTCTACAGAAAATGAAAATAAGTTTTTTATTCACCAAAATACTTGTACGATTGTGTTATAAGCGTGCTTCTCTGTAACAAATGTCCTCTTTGTATTTTTGTTTTAAGAGGAATTAAAGTTCGGTTTTACGTTATAAGCTGATAGGTTTATTGTCCACCTACATTACAGAAAACAAAATCCTGAGTCGTTCCATCAGACGTTCCTGTACCATATAACATTTAGGATGCATTATTAGCTATTCAGATCCATTCGGGTCCATCTTAGCGTGGAGAACTTAGCAGGATCAGGTTTAAATCGAATGTACCAATATTGGAAATTAGAAATCACGGATTATGAAAAGGTGCTTCATAATATGAAATAAGAATTTCTACCCTGAGGAAATTCAAAGTCCTCTATCCACCACTCCCCAGAGTACACTTATCTATACACTATCCAGGTGGCCAAATTGTAATAATAACAATTTCAATGCTGTTAGTTTTTTTTTGGCTAAATTACTTCCTAGCTTCCTAGCCTTCTTCTTATATAGTATTCTAATTAATTATGTATTTTGGCTGTATATACATAGAATGTAATACATTTCATTATTATCCGTACTTAACAAAGTAAAGGCTCTTCTAATAAGTACCGGGTGTCCGAAAAAGAACTTCTGGGTTTCAAAAACGAGTATAATATTTATTTTGCAACATTCAATAGTGTTTTATGTCTAATCTGAAAGAGACAAAAATTAAGTTTTTGTTTACATATTCTCCAGTCAGATAGGACCTGCGTTAGACTGTTTCACAAGTCAAGTTCTTATGATCCTGGGCTTCAGTATCTTGTTGCGCCTCAACAGAAAGCACAGTTCGTATACTGGTACACAGAAACAAAATCAATGACTGTGGTAAAAATTATACATTATATTATTGTGCTTATAAACTTTAGTTACTCAATGAAATTAAACCTATGGATAAGCCACAAACAGTTCAATTTGTGAACT
This sequence comes from Zanna intricata, assembly GCA_010016005.3. NCBI lineage: Eukaryota > Metazoa > Arthropoda > Insecta > Hemiptera > Fulgoridae > Zanna > Zanna intricata. The sequence goes on along the minus strand of JAAAKQ030004238.1, from coordinate 25,270 downwards.
ACTGTAGTAGTATAGAAATGGGAAGCTAAGGTAGACCTTGATCTTTGACCTAGCATCGTCATCAAAATCACTCCCAGGTCAAGTTCGCCTCCTCCGCGAACAAATCAGATTACAGTATTTTCGTCTCGTGAAATTGACCCTGCCACTCCCTGTATTGCTGCTGGCTCCCTATTACTGCTGGCTCCCCTTTTTTTGCAACATATATATATATATATATATATATATATATATATGTCTTCTCTAAATAGCTGCACCAACCCAAGTATCTGTTTCTTGAATGCCTACTGACCGACGTGTAAGGGATAAATTAATTTACTTCCGGCGACAACGACTTCATTGTAGTACTTGAAAAAACTGAGTCTAATTCGATAATGATATTCGACGACGTAATATGTGAAAAAAAAAAACAACCTAATGAAATATTTCACAGGCTGATACAACAATCAATTTCCTCGTGGTCTTCCGTCAGGAAGAAAGACATATACCACGATCACGAGACATTCGAAAAATTTTTAAATATGCAACGAGGCCTGGACGAGAAACGGATTCTTGGTGGTAAAAAAAAAAAGATTTGAAAATGGCGGTTACGGATTCAATTTAGATATCTTCATTAGGAAACTGTACTAGCATCAGGTCTTCCGTCGTCGTGCAGGCTTCTGTAGGCACTTTCAGGCCTGTGAAGATTTTTGCAGTCTATAGTTTTTAAAAGCGTTCATGATATCGTGAAAAAGCCCAAAAAATTGTGCAAGCCTCCCTCAGGCATTTAAAAAAGCGTGCCAGCCTGCAGTATTCTCTTAAGAGAAACGACATTCCCGATGAGACGAAAGCTGTTCGACTGCTCTTCGTGAAACGACCTAAGTTCTACGCGGAAGAGGACTGGGAAGAGTACAAAAAGTTGGGGATAATAAGCAAACTGTTTTCGCCCAGGAAAAACGGGGAACGGTCTCATTCCCAACGCAATGACTGATCTCCACCGCGATCACAGCGTCTAATTCATCTATTCGACGACCCCAACGAAATCTGCGAGAGGTTGAAATTGTTGATCAGGTCGAAGAAGGCTAGCATCACAGTCCACAAGCATTTTAAAGATTGTGCGGTCTGCGCTTAACAACAGGTTCCCAGAAAGGCCGGGTAAGCAAAGAAGCTCTTATCGCTTAACCATCAGGAAGTTCCGATTTGATTCCGATGGATTTCCTTTTTTGGGGGTTACGTAACATAGTTATATATCAAGAAAAAAATTCAGTAATTCGATCACCTGCGCTGAAGAACAGCAGCCGTGGAAATAATTCCTGCAGACATTCTTGCACTGAGTCTGGGATTAGTAGATTATCTCGGTTTGACGTTCTAGGGCTCTGTCAATATTGCTCATATTGACTTACTGAGAGATAAGAAAATTAATTTGAGTTTATATTATCATGTAATAAAACTCATACAATTGTAGATCTACTTGTAAGAAAGTTAAATTTAATTTAAAACCGCGGAGTTCTTTATAGGACAGTTATATGATTATCAATTAAGGTCGAAGAAACGCAAAGTAATTTAAAGTACTTATACAACTGGTCTTATCAATCTTTTCTTTATAAAACTAAGTCTAAAAAAATCATTAAGCTGTCATTATGATAATAAATATGTAAGCTCTATACCAATATACTTTAAAGCTATTAATATTACAGAGTAAGAATATAAAAAGAATTTAAATCATTACGTTTTTTCTTCATACATTAGCTTATTTTTTCAAGTATAATGTCACAGCTCATTTTTTTATTCCATAGATTACAGATTATTCTACTTAATAATTTATAATGCACATCTTGCTTCATCATAGAAGCTAAATAAAATGTAACCCCCTAATACAAATCTTCTCTCCCGTCTTTTGTTATATGATTAATAATTTCTTTCATTCTTTACCTCATTTCATTCTATCTACCTTTCTTCTCTATCAGTCTTTCTTTACCACCCCTGATTCTGTTATTATCCCTTCTTATTTTATCTATATCTTTTCTTTACTCTCTTTACCATTCCTTATGGAATAACAGTTTTTTAATCTTGCCACTGAATGTTGTAATGGGATCTCTGTTGTATTGAGTTCCTTTTTTCTCGTTTCATTTCCTTCCCATACTCTTTTCTCCTATTTTATTTTAAAAAAAAAGAAAAAATTTCTTTTAACTAAGAATTTTTTATGAACAAATTTTTTTGTAATATATTTCATTCGTCATTTATTGAATTTCTTTTCTACTATTATAGTCAGTTTTAAGTACTTAATTATTTATTTTAGTTTATAATAAATAAATAAGTTTATTTATAATCAATAAAATTTCCTTTACTGATTTTCTTATTTTCTATTTGCTTCCCAAATTATTAATTGTCTTGCATAACCGGTAGAAAGGTTGTACGGTTAACTGTAAAATTATTTATGAACCAGAACAATATTATTTTTTCTTGTCTTTATTCCCATCTGATTAATGATTGATATAATTTTAATAATGAAATGTTTAAAGCGTACTTTTTATAAGAATCTAAATAACACGCAGTTGAAGATGAAGGAAACTGGGTCATCATGTCTATGATAATAATTTTTTCTCTTAAAACAACTCTGTATCATTCGTTGCACGCGCGTATCATCCTATTATTGAATCAAGTAAAGATCATCTAACTGGTTAAATAATCAATTTTTAAATAAGAATGGTTAAATAAGTAATTTAAAACGGGGGATGACTTAAGTTGGAAATTTTATAGTATAATATAAAAAGTTAAAAAGAAATGGTGAAATAAAGGGTAATTTTTGCAACACATTACAAAATAAATTTTAGTGATATTATGAAATCTAAGTATAATTAATTTATTACTAAAAAGAAAAGTAATGTATAAAGATTGTAATGAAAATACGTTGATGATATATAACGAAAATGAGGAGATATATATATATTGCACAGAGGGATATACTGCATTAAAATATTATATGAAAATAGAAAGAAATGAATCAAATCATTTTGACCAAATTAGTAGAAGTTATTCAGTTTACAAAAAATACTTTATATTTCTATTATCTACCTTTAGATTATTGGGGAAAGTGGGGGAACTGTGCGCAACTAAGAAAAATATATAATAAGATCGAAATTTTCATATAAAAACTAATACTAAACATATAAAACTTTTTCTTATTTAGATGGTTTCTTAGGTCAAAATCAGAGCAGCTGATATTTTTACATAAGCACAAATCTAAAAGTATGCATTTGCGCACGGTGACCCGATGGTCGGAAAACTGATGTTTTATTTCTACAAAATTGCATATAATTATTATAATAATATAGGTTTACTAATAATTTATAATAAAATATATTGATACATTTTCGTTATTTTAGTCAAACAAATTTAGGCTATTTTACAAAAACCACCGATATAAGAGAGTCCGATCCATTGCACGCAGCATGACTCCAAGAAGAGTAACTTAGCAAAATTACCCATCTTTCCCTACATCATTGCACGCAGAACAAAGATCTGCTGAAGTCTTCTCAACTGCATTTGGGTCTACAATATCGGTCGTGTCAACGTCTATATCTTGATATAAAAATTTCATATCGACCTCAGACTCATCAGAATTCTCGTCCTCCGCAATGGTTTTCTTTGATCTTTTCCCTTTTTGTTTTTTAGCTCTAGGTTTCTTGCCTTTTTAAATATGTATTTTCTCCTTCAATATTTAATAGTCGTGCGGCTTTTCTAATCCTTCCTTTTATTTCTTGCTTGAATTTTTCTTTTTATTTTGACTTCATGTATTTTTACTTTCATTAGTGTGGAGATAAGTAGTTCGGAACGTTTTTTCTCACGACAAATCTGTTTTTTTTCACAGAACATAGGCTACATCTTCTTTACTGGCGCGGTGGCAAAATGTAGGAAAGAGGTGTCCTTTGAGATAGGTGGCTTAGGGTAGTCATAGATGATATTTCGGGGAATAAGCCCTCCAGCTCTCTACTTTGGAAACATCACACGAGGTTGAATTACCCAAACCATCTTCATTAAAAATTTCTTTCGATTTTTACTATTCTGTGGATTTTTACAGCTAGTCACAAAGATTTCTTGTTTATTTTGAGTGCTTTCCAAGTCAAACTCATTTTCTGAGAACTTATTTGAATCAAAAGGAAAGATTCTAGCTGCATAAAGCCCAGAAACAGCGCTTTTCATTGTTGCTGTCTTCATAAAAGCTTTATTTAACAGCACAGCTACATCGCATTCAGTTAGGTTTAGGTGGCCTGTTGTAAAATGGCAGTCTTACTCAAGGTACAAGGCGCTTTTTAAGGGACAAAAAAATATCAGATCTAAAGGCTGTAGCCGATGAGAAGTATGACGAGGGAGAGAAATCATGTAAATGTTTTTCCAGCAGACGTTATAAATATCAAGGGGGACATGGCTGCTGTGATTATCCAAAATAAGTAGAACAGGCTCACTTTCAGTAAGGTTAGCATGCGTTTTAAAATGAGCCAATCACTGTAAAAAAATTTCTTCATTGCTCTATCCATTTGACGAGCAAGTATAGATAGCACCAACAGGACCATTCCTTTGCAATTGAGTTGACATCCTTTTGCGAGATTAGACCATCAGAGGTGGGATAAACTTTCTCTCTTCCTACTTTTGTTAGCCCTTTTGGTCTGTAAACTTTTGGACATTTCCTTTGAACAGTACTGATGCCAGTCTCGTCCTGGTTGCAAAATTTTGTGAGAGGAGAAAGAATGGCTTTTAAAAATCTCTTCAGTGTTTTGATAAAAACGCCCCACCTCTTTTTTTATTAAAGGCAGCTATTTTATTATATCTGGCTGTCGCAGCTTAATTCCCGTTGTGTCTTTTATAAACACTACAGCCAGTTCTTGCCATCGAGACCCTACTTCATTGTTAAAATTATTTTTAATTTGTTTTGCCTCTGCGTACTTAAAAACTAGGCGTCTCAACTCTTTAGGTGTTAATCCGTAAAATAAGTAGCAAACATTTAAAATATAATCTTTAAGCTCAGTTTCCACTGAAAGCAAAGTTCTATGACAAGTGTTCTACATAGTATTTGTTTAGTAACAGCTGCTTTCGCAGAGTCGATTTCGGAATCCATAACTTCTCACACTGAGTCGTGTGGGGGGAATCATGTGCACCCCGCATTCTTAACCGATCATGTATGTAGAAATATATTGCTCTACCCCATCAAAATAATTGGCTATCATCTAAATTATTACTCATGTAGATGTTAATAAAGAGTCATCATTATTAATATGAATAACTAAAGTAAATAAAAACATTGTAGAAGACACACCTTCTAATTTTCCGAGGAAGTCAAATAACAATAGTACACACACATAACAATAATCCAGAATTAATGGCCACATCAGTAGGTTTGGCAGGAAGCCACTGCGGTGGTTTAATTTATTTGTCTATCGCTAGTTTTCAGCACCAACTAGAGACGTTTATGGCCTTTAGAAATTTCCTTGTAATAATGCGCGCAATCCCTCGCTCTTCCCTTTATTGTTAATCTTTTTATTATAAAATTTTTAAATGTAAAAACATTTAAACTAAAAAAAAAAATCAGAACTAGATGTGCATTTCTATTTTAAACGATTATCATAAGTAATTATAAAATACTTAGTAAAACATTATGTTACTCTAGAACAAAAAATCAATATGAATTTTTAAAATGAAAGAAAAAATGTAAATAATAATATAAGCTTACTATGAATAGTCTAAGATAAGTAATACGGTAATTTATAATATTCTATGCAGTTAACTTCTTCGTCTGGATTGCCCATCGCGTTCTCAAGGAATTATTTGTAGCAAAACTGATAGAAAAAACTATTATATATTTAAAAAATTAGGCGGGAAGAAAATAAAATATTGTAATTTAATGAAAACATTAAGTGTTAAGCAATTTAAAAAGGTAATTATATATTTTTTGTTACTTTAGAGAAGGAGTATGGTAAGGATGCATCCTGTCTTTTTTTCCTGGCATCATAGCTCTAGAGCTATGCTGCAAGAAGGAGAGTATAGTACCAGTCAAAAAATGGGATATGGGTTTTCTTCCATTTATCGACATTTCATTTTCATAAACATTTCATTTTCTTGACCCAGTGGATCATGCAAGCTGGGGTGGGGTAATGGTTCTTATGTACATATGTATGTGTGTTGGCGCGTTTGAAGTTTAATAACTTTTGACTGGATAAACCGATTTTGATGAAATTTGGCACAGACTTGTGTATACAAAGTAATTTGTCGGTAAATTTTTGGGAGAAATTTTCTTGGAATTTTATAAACATAACATCACTTTATATTGCACAGGCTTATAATATCATTAAAAAGAAGTTTTCCCTCAAATTCCATTCGCTTTTCCAGAAAAATCGAAAAAAGCAATCTTTTTTAAAACTTTTTTACGAATTTTTTGGTCTTCTTAAGCATAGTAGTAGTGCAGGGGCCAAAAAAAAAATATATGTATATACTTTCTGAGTAATATTGGAGGGGGGAGAGCCGATCAAAGTTTGAAGATATCGACTTTTTTTTTAACTTTTAGTTTATTTAAACTGTTAATAATAAATTAATTGTTAATTAATAATAAAAATAATTGTGTGATTCAGGAATAAAGCATTCTGTTTGTGAAATATATTTGCTATTAACATACTCTGTCTAGAGACAAAGAGATTATTTATTATAAATAGCCTGATCCAGAAGTTTAGCTCTATGTGCAATCGACACGTGAGTATTAATAAAAGAGGAAAAAAGAAAGTTTGAATTCTTTCAAACATGGTGCTATTGAACGATGCTAAAGATGGGGATGTGATAAAGTGCAATGAAAGTTCTGAGAAGAATAGAAAAGGAAAAAAAGCTATGAAAAACTTCAACACAAAAGATAAATTAATTTATTAAAAGTATGGTGAAACATGATAGTATAGTAAAACTAATAATGAAAGAGTTTTTTGAAGACAGGAAAATGTGGAGTGAGACCGAGATTAATTTATTAAGAAGAACTAAAGCAAGTTACTGGATGTTGGACTATAAGGAATTGGGAAAAGAATTAGTAAGAAATACTGCCGACCAATTATTGATTAAACTGTATAGAAGCAAAAATTATTTTATAGCTAATTTCTGAGCAATAATATACCAAGGTAGGTTATTATTATATTTTTCCCAATGTATAGCCATTTATGCTGCCATAGCTGTACTTATGTACGTACGTAATTATGTGGGCCTGAACTAAGTCTTTCTTCATCGATTTCCTCAAACTTGGTAGACAGGTACTGTCTTCGAAACGGAAAGAATGTGTTAAATTTTTGAAAAAAATATGTAAAAGGAGTGGGGTTGTTTTGAACAAAATATAACTTCAAGTCTTTACTGGAGCCCTTCAGTAAAAGATTTTCTTAGAAAAGTTAAAGGTTTTAATAACGATCAAAAATTACTAAAAATTTAATATTCACCCCCTCCAAAAAAAAAATATTTTTTTTCCTCTCTTTAGCTGTGTTTTGCATTACAGAAACGGATGTAGTTTTTTCATCTATATTTTCTACATCAATAGGTCTTCCTCATCTTTCTACATCAATAGGTCTCGGCCTTTCATCCGGAGGTCCCGGGTTCGAATCCCGGTCAGGCATGGCATTTTTCACATACGCTACAATTAATTCATGTCATCCTCTGAAGATATACCTTAACGGTGGTTCCGGAGGTTAAACAAAAAAATAAAAATAGGTCTTTCAACCACCACAAAACTCATTTGTCCATCTCACTCCAATGGTCAATGATAACAAAAAATTTAAAAAAATTGTTCTTCTTATGTGGTTTTTGCAATTTGTTCAACTAGTGAACAATAAATAACCACCCCCCCCATGGTCTAATGAGATGAGGATGATATCTATGACATGTAAATTAGGTGTAATCTTGTACAGACTAAGGCCGACCATTCTTGACCACCGGGTTAGTCTAATGGTGAACTCATCGCAAATCAGCTGATTTCGAAGTCAACAGTTCTAAGGTTGAAATCCTAGTAAAGGCGTTACTTTTATGTGGATTTGAATACTAGACCGTGGATACCGGTCTTCTATGATGTTTGGGTTTCAATTAACTACACATCTCAGGATTGGTCGACCTGACACTCTACAAGACTAAACTTCATCTACACTCATACATATCATCCTCTGAAGTAACACATGAGGATGGTTGCGGAAGCTAAACAGAAAAATAAAAAGGCCGACCATTCCTGAGACATTATCATTCCTAAGTACACCGGTATCAACTCACTGTCTTAGTATTCAAATCCGTATAAAAGCCACTGGCTTTTACTATATTTTTAATTAATTGGCTTTATATTTACTATATATTTTAACTATATATATATATTTACTATATATTTATTTAATTTACTATATATTTCTAATTGGCTTTTTTTTTTAATCAAGAAAAAGCTATTTTAAATTTATATTTATCTCATATGGTACCCATTGCATTTAAATTACAAAAATCTTAATTTTTTGTTTAGTCCTCACTCTTCAACTTTACTTGATAAAAGAATTAGCCAAAAATTTTCACCCCCTTTCTATAAAATTCAGTCGTGAAATAAGAAATAAATATTTTTACATAAAAATTGATATAAAAGAAAGAATTTTAATAATTTTGGTTATTGTTTTTCAATAAAAAGGAATAATTTTATAATAAAGATACAAATAAAACTTAAAATGATTGAATTACAAAAACTTTTCGGCTAGCTAGAAAATTTTCTCATAAATGAATTGGATAAGTTGAGGAGCTTTGCTGGGAAAATTAAGCGGTACATTGCTGGGTTTTTTCCCAATGTATTTTGAGAAACTGAATGAGTGTATTTATATTGTCTATTTACTTGAAATAAAAAATTAAGTTAAAAAATAAAATCGGCTTCCTTTAAATACAAAAGATTTTTTGTTTTCCATTTTCTTTTAATTTGTTTTTTCCTTCATACAAACATGGGTATAGTAACTTGTTTCTATTGATATGTCAATGAAGAAGATTTAAAGACCTATATTAGTACTGTAAAAAAGTTTAATTTTTAGATTTGATACGAACTATAAAGTTTGTAACATATTACATTTAACGTTTTGGCATTATTCACTAACTATATAGAATGAAACTAAAAATAATGGCATTATTTTTGCTGACCTTAAGTCTTTATTGCTTTATCGAAGTTTAGAAGTAACTCCATCTCTTATATCCGGAATGCAATTTGCCGCCCCATCTGAGCCATCTCATGTTTTCTAATAGGGCAGTTAAAGTTAGGATTTTTTTTTTTATTATTCTACGAGCTCGTCAGAATTTCTTCACATCCGATGATGTAATGGATGAGAGAGATGAGATAAAAACTGGAAAAATCCAAGCAAAATTGAGTAGTCTTTTTACTCGGGGAAAAAGTATTACATTTCTGAACGTTCTTTATTAAAACACCTAATTAAACTGCTTTTAAAACCATATTATTCGTTTTGATTACTTGTCTCTCTGTACTTACCAAATACACCATCAATTTTATTTTTCCATATTAATCATTTATAGTACTGCAGTAATACTTATTCTACTTATAACTTGCTAATTAGTGATTCTTTTCTAACCACTTTTTTAAAATTTCTCTCTGTACTATCTAACCTATATCTATGATTTCATTTTGTAAAATTATATTGATAAATATAAAATAAAATTAATTATAAAAGATAAATAATTCTAATATAAATAGGTTTAGGAAAAATACTTAAATTGTGTAGCATAGAAATGTATGTGTTCTTTGTAAAAAAAAATTCTTTACAACGGGTTACAAAATTGTGTTAATTTTCTGTCCAGGTATATAGTTATTTATGAATGACACATACAATAAAAATTGAAAGAAGAGAAAATAGATTAATTTAAAGTAATTATTTAATCACGTAATGACGAATCCATTTCCATAAGCTAATTAACTCGTCTTAATACGGTTAATATCCCTATTATTTACTAATTATTTCCGAATCTCTCTTTTCTTTATCTGAAAAGTAGTATATTTATTTAATCCTGTTTAAATTTTTATATAGTCTAGATATTTTTGCTTATAACTTACATGATTTGTCTCCTTTTTCAGTGATACTTTAATCGTAAATAAATTCATAGAATATAAGTTGGACATAGGTTGTACATTAACTTAACGTTTATTAATAAGCCATAGATTTTCTTCGTGGTTTTATGTAATTCTTTTTATGTTCTCCTTATTATATTTGTTTACGGATTATTCCGGTTGTCTGTCTTATATTTTCTTTTTAATCTCAGAGTAAATTGGAATTGTGACGTGTTTAATTTTAATTATTTTGTATTCTGAAAGCATTTATTTACTTTTCTATTTTTAATTTTTGTTAGATTATTTTTTAATTATTTTGTTTATTATTTTTTAATTTTCATCAATTTCATTCATTCCATTATAGGTGAAAATTAAAGACGTCTTAATATATCATACCTTTTAAATTTGTATCATTTTAATAATAATGAGATACTGGAATAATGACATTCTATTTTCGATTAGGAAATGAAAAAATAACAGTAACTAAAAATAATTCAATAAGTGACGAATATCAGGACTTGTAAATGTAACAATAAATGTATAATTTTAAAATTACTAAAGGAATGAAAATGAAAATAATTGATCAGTCTACTTCACAATGATAACAACTTCATTTTAATTGTTAGTTTCTAATGTTTTCTATTTTTAATTATGCATTTTGGTTATAATTACCCCGTGTTATTAGTTATATTTATCTTAATAAAAATTTAATTTAATTTTAAACAATTAAACCTTTACTATACAATAAATCACTCAAAATGTTAAATTGAATCCAAACATAGATTAAATTAGTTTTGTGGTCATTGCACAGCATTTTAATAATATATAAACATAATTAAATGGCCGTATAAAATGTTTTGTTTATATATTTCTAGCATATAAACTGAAATAGAATCAAATTTTGCTTTTAATCTTTTTGTTTCCTTTACTTTAATTAAACAAATCTTTTTTGGTATAACTGTTACACTGATGTATATTTAAAGGTGTATGACCTGGCTACTGTTTAAACTTTTTGAAATCCGATCTCCATTGTTATCACCATAAAAGTGGATATGATAGTCTATCAGTTAGTTAAATACTACTTAAAGAGTACTGTTAACTTGCCTTTTAGAATTACATTCCCACTTTTGTTACAAATTTTTACTGGATATCTCACACTATCGGCTCACTTCTCGGTCAGTAATATGCAATAGTATCGACTCTCTTTTACTAATAAAGCCTTGTGTAACCGGGCAACAACACTGATTGCACACCTACTGATCTCTTTTATCTTAGCTGTAAGTAACGGTGGGGGAAACTTGTATGAAATATTTACACTTACCATGAACGAGACAGGTATTGCCTTTGCTATAAAGTTTTTCTCTTAATGAAGTTTTTCTTAAATTAAAGATTGTAATTAGTTGTAAATATTGTCGTTGTTTTCATATATAACGATTCAGGTGCATAAAATATTTTATTTTTCATATAATTATTTTATTCTAAATATAATTATAATTAGACATACTTACAAATTCATGCTCTGTTTTTTTTTTTTTTTTTTTGTAATCTTTTTCCGTTATATTATTTCACATAGTTCATAAGGCTCTTTATTTTTTTTAAACATATGAAGTAAAGGAAACAAAAGAAAAAATGTAATGATTACCATTAAAAACATCCAAAATGAATACCACATAAGTGAATACCTCTGTTGTAAATAAGTATTGAAGTATTACTTCAATCACAAACCGATATCACGTTCAAACTAAAATTAACGGAAAACCTCCGCTAATGACAGAACATTTCACAACACCAGATTTACTTAATGTATCTTATAGAACGATTTTAACACTAATACAGTATTGCGCATTGTTGATCCGCTGCTGTTATTTATATGGCCAACTTTGAAATAATAATTTTTCAAATAATTTTATTATATTTCTGTCATTAATAAGAAAATTATTATCAGGGTAATTCTTATTTATTTGTATTTTACAAATATGTAATTTCCAGTTTTAATATCTTAACAAAAATTTTTAACAGTAAATTTTGTTTTTAGAAATTTTTCACATCACAAATAATTTTTTTTTTTTTTTACATTAAATAAGTATTTTTTTCTGACAATAGTAGTAATTTACTGTTTCTAAATAAAATACAAATTTTTGTAACTTTTCTTTGTTTATATAAATCTTTTTAATAACAAATCTCAGTTACAGTAATTGTTCGAAATTCCCTCCTTCACTATGTACACAGTACTTTTCGTCGCTTTTCGTATCATCTCAGGATCGTTTTGTATAAATTCAATAGCATTTCTTATTTTAATGAGTCCACTATTCTTTAGTATTACCTATTTTTTTTTTTTTTTGGTATACTACCGTTTTCATATTATCGTCCCAAATGAAGTAATCCCGTAGCGTTAATTCAGTAATAGTGATGGCTAATTGATTAGTCCACCACGTCCAATCCAGTTTAAGAAATTAGCATCTAAGTAATTTCTTTCCGGATGAAAGGCCGAGACGCTACCACTCGGCTACGGAGGCCTGCATTCTATAGCTGTTAAAGAAAAATGAGGTGTTACACCAACGTGCTAGAAAATCATTTGCAATCTACTTTTTAAAGGTACATCCTCCAAAAAAGCCAGAATTTTTTTTTTTTTTTTTTCAAGAAATGAATGTATGCATCTCCCGTAAGGTTTTAATACAAGACGTTCACAGAATTATTGTTTTCATCCCAAAACTTTTAACAAACGTTCCCAGAATTTTGTCATAAATAATGCTACATCACACATTAATGTGAAATCTATGTTGGAAACTAGTTTATAC
>JAAAKQ030004205.1:0-14715 GCA_010016005.3 Zanna intricata | reverse complement strand
ACCTACCACCAAATAAGATAGAAGGCTAAAATTTTACACACATGATTGTGATTATAATCACATGATTGTAATCACATGATTGTGATAATAAAAAATTCCATAAAATATTTATTGTCATAGGAAATTTGTTGTTTGCAAATAATAATGAAAATTCAAAGGGCGCATACGTATGCAAGACTTCGACACAGAGTGCCAGTCAGCAGTGTTTTCTGCTGCACAAGAAAATGAATAGCCTATAATGTGACCATAGGTTATTATATAGACAGCTGTCAACTGGTGTCTGTGAATCACTGCTCTTAGATTTATTTATGCACGAATGTTTTTGAGTCGGTTATTCATTTTGCTACATCATTATATTTCAGAAGAAATCCATCTGCGATTACATGTATACAATTGTGTAGAGTTACGTTATCATTTATGCAGTATGTTAACGCATTTCTCTGTGATTGTGTCAAAAAATTTATTAATAACACATTGTCTAATTCTGACAGTAATTTTTCTTTTTTTAGTGTAATTGAGACTAAAGAGTATAAAATAAAATAAAAACAATTTTTTAAATACTTTTTACTTGTAATTAAAGATGCACTAAAAAAAGAAAAACAAATTTTACTTTCATATTAATTCAAGAATAAATGTTAAAAATTAAACTCTTTGATTAAATTTAAATAACATTTTTTGTTGATAACGATGATCCATAAATCACGGAGATTAATTTACAAACAGCCAAACGTACCTACGTATTTCCTTCAGGAGTGGTGTTTTTTAATGGAAGGAGATATGAAACGTGAAAAGGTCTGCAAAAACGACAAGAAAAATTTCAGCCGATTAGCATACTTTTCCAAATACAGTATAGATGCAATTATAACTACATACTTGTTACTGGAGAATTAGGGGAATTTTATCAAGTATATGTTTACTTTATCAAAGAAATAATTCGGAGTTAAGTTAAAAATTACAAAATGAAAGTTTACTCAGAAATTTGCTAGGACAGCAATATGTACTTTATATGGTTTTTTAAGACTAGTGTAATTACTGATCTATAAAGAGAGGATAATTTTACTGTAATAGTCTTTTAAAGCGATTCATTTATAGTGATAAACTTTTTACAATACAGAGAATGTTATTTGTAATAACACACGCGTACGCGCGAGCGCGCGCGCGCACACACACACATACACGCAATGTATCCTTCAACTAGCAAGCTAGAACGGAACAGTTGGTCCGGAAGTAAGTGGCTTGTCAGGATGCGGTCACACCAAACACCATATCCTAAAGCCCCCCTTAACTCTAAACTCCCTCCTCTACGAGCAGCAACCTCTACAACCCTGCAATGGGGGCTCTCGGCAGATCAATAGGCTACCAACCTTCGCACCTACCCCCGACTGTGTTGTCAGCTAAGAGATATTTAACTGCCAAAACAACTGTAAAATGAGTAAAAAAAAAAGAGTGAAATGTACTTTAAAAACTAGTCTTCATTTTATTTTATAGTTGACATCAAATTACAACTAGAATAACACTGGAAAAAGGTTATTTTAGATTACATTTCATTCAATAAGAGATGTACTAGCGAAACCAATGAATAAAGAATTTAGCTATTTAAAAAAAAAAAACCTTAAAAAATGTATCTAACTTGTATAAGGTTTGTTACATGTATTCTTTTAAGGAAAGTAATTTTTTTAAGTTATTTGTGTAACCGATTTCAACCGGGCCTTATAGATCTGGAAAAATAGGAAATATTTTCACCAAATTTTTTAAAATGAAACTAAAACTTAGTTTCAGTTTATGCCAGCGTTTGTAAAATAATATAAAGATACCAATGTAACAAATTACTTTTCATTTTAAAATATCTATTATTAATTGTAATAAAACGAACTAGTCTGTCAATGTTGTGTAGTTTTTTTTTTTATTTGCTAGAATAAAAGATCAGTACAAAATTTGGGCCACTAATTTAAAGTGTTGTAGAATTGTTCAAAATGAAAAATGTGTACAATTTTAAAAAGTTAAGTAAAATAACGAAACATTTTGAAAATTGTGCTCCATTTAAATAATAAAAAAACATTAAAATTACAACATTCTGGATTACGTTCAACTTATAAAGTAAATAATGTCGATAAGTATAAATGGAGACTAGGTATAGCTCCTGCCCGATAGCGTTTAGGGAAATTATTATAGAATAGAAATGTCTTAAAATCATGTGTTGTATCTAAAAATTTTATAATAATTTATCTTTAAAAAAATCCTATCTTCCATACTGGAAAAATGGTGAGTAATTAAAAAATGCCGAACAAGATATTTTTAAACAACTTAAAAATCGAGTAAACGTTCACCAATTTAAAGCTTTCTGTAGCTTTTCTTATTTAAAAGATCTGAATTGTGACACATTTAAAAATTAACAACCTATAGGGGGAAAGCTTTTCAAACTTGTATTTATCTGTCTTTGTTATGCATATTTTTTAGTTATCCAATTAATAACATATATATTTCCATATGTTTTTGATTAATAATTTACAAAGTTATTAAATTCTATTTTGTTTTTTTATATCTGATTTTAAAATATTCACGTAACTAAGAGTTACTATCTTAACATAAACAGTTAGATTTTTAAACCAATCATAAATACGCTGTATTAGTGTAAATAGTGAATAAATTGAATAAAAATTAATAAAATATTTATAAAACAAAGTGTAAAAAAAAAAATATGTACTTAGTAGGATCGTAGAAACAGTTAGCGATTGAAAGACGGTTCGTTAACCATCATGAACCATGCATATCGGGATGAAAATGCGACGCTGTAACTTGGTATACGGACAAGCATAAAAATACGGCACGTTGAAGTGAATAGCACTAGAAATCGTATCGTATAAATCTACAACCTACGACTATATGTACTTTATATACCCAGGCTTTAACATCGAGCTGTAGGTTCTTAACCTCGAATCGGGATAATAGAGACCTTTATTTCAGCTGAAATAAATAAATATAAAACATTTATAAAATTATTGTAACTATTAAAAAATGAAAACCATCAAAATAATTTTATGATAAAATTATTTATCTTAAATAAATAATTAGCTTAGCTTTTAAATCAATAATAAATACGCTGAATTAGTGTAAATAGTAAATATATTAAATAGAAATTAACTAAATATTTATAAAACAAAGCGTAAAAAAAATTATGTAATTGGTAAGATCGTAGAAAAAGTTAGCGATTGAAAGACGGTTCGTAGTTATGTTCCTAGTTACATTTCTAGTTATTTATAATTTTTAGTTTACTTACATTGATAATATTATACATAAAAAAAGGGAAATTTTATATTGCTATCATTACAAAATAATTCCATCTCTAAGCATTTTTACTTATTTTATTTATCGAAATTTTAAATACCTTTTAATTTAAACCATTTTCACTTTGATAAAGACCAGAGAAATTGGCTGCAACTCTATCATTGCCTTGAAAATGAACAAATTTTTCTATAAAAATGATGATTTGAAAAAAAAATTACGGAATAAAAAGCGACTGTATCGATGGAGAACCTATTTTATTTAAAGAATTCAAGGTTTAAATCTAAATATATATCGCAAAGCATTAACGATATTTTAAGGGAGAAAAGATTTATTGATTTAAAAAATAATTGAGATGGGTTAACGCCCAGTCTATTGGTTCTTTTAAAATAGAGGAATACGTAATTTTAATAAAAAATTTATGACTAAAACATAACCCTTTTTATTTTAATGATTTTTATAAACAAATAGATGGAACAGCAAAGAGCAATCCTCTAATTGAATTTCTGGTTTGGGGTTAACCATGAAAGCTGGTTAGCCCAAACAAGGAAAACAAAAAGTGAATTCCAGAATTTCCCATGAATTTTTTCTGGTTACTTTTGCAGTTTTAAACTAAATTTAAAAAAATTGTAAAATCATTTTTAATATATACTGGTAAAAGTATGCGAACCGACAAAAATATCACCAACGATATCTTTTTTCCGATGTAACATAATAGCTTTTAATATGATGGTTTACACAGCGAACTAAGTTTAGCTTAAATTGTTGGTTTATTACAAATAATTTTATTAAAGATACAACTGATTCTAATGGTTTTATTAATTAGAAAGATAAAGGATATTGTATAGAAAATAATCGATCAAAAATTTAATAACTCTCTCTCTTTATCTGTTTAGCCTCCGAAACTACCGTAAGGTATTACTTCAGAGGATGATGTGTATGAGTTTGAATGAAGTGTATAGTCTTGTACAATCTCAGGTCAACCACTCCTGAGGAGTGCGGTTAATAACTAAAATAAATAACTAAAATTTAGTTAATTTAGTTTTTTGTGGTAAATAACTAAAATAAAAATACTTTACGTCGGTATATAATATAATAAGGCTTGAAGAATGTTTAGATTAAATGTGCACTGGCCTTCGTGCCAATATGCGAAAATTGCTTAGAAAAAAATTAAATCTTTTGATAGAAGAGGAATTTATAAATCTATTTCTGAAGACAATAACAGACTTTTTTAAAGATAAAAATTTCTATATATATTCTATACATAGAGAAAACTGGAAAAAGAATTGAAACAAGATTTGAATAACGCAACATTTGGCTCATTATAAATATGAAAAACGAGAAAAACCGATTGTAACTCTGCACTTATTAGAAATACTGATCTCAAAATTATTTTATTACAAATTATTTTATTTTAAAAACCCATAAACTATTTACCTAATGTGTACGTTGCATTCTTTTGAACTAATGAACAGTAAGCAACTTCCCTCCCCACTCCAATGAGATAAGGATGATATGTAGGAGTATAACATATGGGGCATAATCTTGTATCGACTCAGCCGACCATTCCTGAGACGTAAGGTTGAATTAAATGTCAACAACCACAATACATTGATATGCACTGTTTAATATAGAAATCCGTATAAAATCAACTAACATTTACTAGGATTTGAATCTCAGAACCTTGGATTTCGAAAATCAGCTGTTAAAAAACTCATTTGAGACGCGTTAACCACTAAATCTGTCCAGTGGGCTAATAAAAAACTATATAATAAAAAGAAATTTGGGAAACTTACTCTTATCAGTAATAATGCAGAAACTTCATTGTTGAACACTGATAGGGGATCGATAACCAATACTAAGTTTAAATTTGTTAAAAATACTTCTCTGAAAGTTTTTTCATTTGAACATTAAACTGTTAACTGCACCGTTAAAAATGTTGTTTACGGACAGAATATCTCTTTGATTGATTTAACGTTCGTGGTGCCTTTGTTTTCTTTATGTAAGTATTATCTACCCATCTATAAAAGAGGCGTTAATTCAATCTGGCTTATAAAAGTGGCAGACCCACAGCTAAGCCATGGTGAGAGGTTCAGATTGGAAACATAAAGTTTTGCATATTTGAAAATTAAATTTACGCCTTCTATTGGGATGACCGAGAATGACTCGGCAATCCGAGTCATTCATTTTTTATAGTAAAAATACTATAATAATATTATTATTACTTTATTTACTTATATATTTCATTTTTATTCTGAAATCTCGTCTAAAATATTAATTACTAGTACTTAATGTCTTGGTTTTCTCATATATTTTATTTTTTACATACATTTTTTATATAGGCTTTTCTCTATTCTCTACTGATAAATTGTTTAATAAATGGTCATTTAGGTTTAGGTCTTAATGAAAAATTTTTGATAAATTTTTTTTGGAGTGTACTCTTGTTCTCCAGCTTATTTATCTCATCAGTTTAAAAATTTTACTATAATATTTAAGGAAATAAATAAATATATATATTACTTCGATCGGCAGATATTAATACATTATATAAATAACACCTGAATTGGGGAGTATGGTATTCTAAGGATTAAAAAAGAAAATACCCCAATATTTGCCTAACTGGATCAAAAGAGACTGTGATGAAACTTAATCTGAGCAGGATTACAAAGTAAATTATAATTAATTTTTAATTTAAAATAAGGTGAGATTAAATTCAATATTAATTATTACAAATATATGAAATAATATTAAGCTAAATTTATGAAATTATTAAATGTAAACAATAATTAAAAGATAATTCACAATTAAGAATGCGTTAATGAAAATTATTTGAGACAATAATTATGTACTAGCTGAACGGTATACAAAAAGATCATATTTTCTTAATTAGCATTAGTTAAAAGTTCAGAATAATACTATTTTTGTAAAAGAAGATATTTTCAGTATTGTATTTCAAATAAACTGGTAAGAAGATATTTAAAATATTTCCGTAATTGGAGACAGGAAGTATAATAAAACTCTTTCCCGTAAGCTGAAGTTTTGTTTTAAGTTACATGAAAAACAGTTCCGTTTCTTTTATAGAATGAGTATTGTTTTTTTTTATTTTTTTTTTATTTTTTTTTTTTACAATAATTAGCTACTTTTAAATGAAAAAAATTGCACATTCATAAATATGAATGTTACGTCTATAAATTAACATTATTAATCTTTTAAAATTTCAGTCTAAATTTAATTCATAATGATGGGTCCAATTAGTAACGTGATTTGAAAACGGGTTCTGATTTTCTTAGGAAGTCCCAAGAAATTTTATTGTATGGAAAATTATAATTATATAAATTATTGAACTTTTACTAATTATATTAATTATATCTGTAAACTTGACAATTTCTTTATTTGTTTTTAAAGTAAAACGTATAATTATTATACACCAGTTTTAAATTGTTATATTTATTAGTATATTTTGTTAGGCTACGTTAGGGGAGTTTTAGTAAATTTTAACTCTAATATGATGTAAGTACATATTTTACTGTCCCTTCTAGTGGAGCTTTTCCCTTCTTACTTTACAGCAGAGCTATAGCTTTAGAGGGAAAGTATTGTAACAGTCTAATTTTTACATATGCGGTTTTAACCGGATATTGAAGTTTTGACACCTAAGGAATCCAAGAAACCGCGTGGAAATTTTCCGGATGTTCGTATGTACGTCTGTGTGTTCGGTGTCTGACACTTTATATATCTCCATAACAACTGGGTCAATTTTGATCAAACATGGGCAGATTATTTCTGTATGTAGCATTGATGTCAATAAATTTTCAAATTATAAGATCAAGGAGGTGATGCTGTAGGCCAAGGTCACTTTCAGTTTTTCGATATTTCACCTAGTTAATGTCTTACTTTTCTTAGGCACATTTGTTAATAATTTAAAAAAAATTTAAATCGCACCTCTACCCCAAAGAAACTGTTAAACTATTGGCTAAGTAGGTATACTGCGTTTATAGTACCCTCTGTTACCACCCGAGCTCTAGTGTGACACTGACGTACAGCTGTTGTAGAAAAATTTATATTAAAATAAAATGATAAATATTTTTTATTCACAAAGTGGTGTGTGTAAGACGTACATAAAAGAAAATGTGACGGGAAAGTCTTACAAGTGTGTTGTCAATTTTTTTTTTATTATTAATAAAATTAGTGTGACTGTTAGAATAATGGTTATTTTACCAATTATTAAAGAACCATTATTTTATATATAAACCAATAAAGTTAAACAATATATTTATGTACAAATACTTGTTCATAATAAAATGTTTAACAGAACAGAATAAACAAAAAAATTAAAATATTTCTGAAGACAAAATATATTTCAAAATTTGGTAAAACATTGTCAAAGAAAATGAATAAGGAAAGTCTTTGCAGTGGCAAAGCATTGTCAAATATTTAACTAGTCAACAATACAGCTGATTAATACTACACAGAAATGACAAGGGAAACTGTAGTTAACTTGCCACCTTTATGTATATTTTAGAAAACGATCGACTTTCATTCATCTATCACACTCGCGATTGTATTTTTTTGTTTACTTTATAGCATTTAAACATAATAATATTGTACCGTATAAAATTTAAAAAAATAAATCTTCAATATAAAATTGCATTACTATCATATTAAATAAATTTAAAATGCCTGATTGTTTTATATTCTATGAAAAAGTGGCTACATGAAGTAATACTGGAATAATGAGGTTCTTTGAAACGCCTAATCGGTTTAAAGTAAGTTTTGATTTGTCTCCAGGTTATTTTCTATATTATATGAAAGATCTGTTTGAAGAACTGAGAGAGGGAATAAACTTTAACATTATTAATGTGCACTTTTTGCAGGTGATATTGTGTTGATGGTGGATAGTCCGGTTATACTTCAATAAAATATCAACTTTTTAAATAATTACAACATATTTGCTCTTGTGGTCATTTTACAAAAATCAAGAATAATAATTTGTAAGAAGAAAGGAGGAAGGTTCGTAGAAACTACGGTCGAGAGTTTGAAGATAAGAAAATGGAAGCGGTAGAAAAATATAAGTATCTGGGACTTATTGTTCTGATTCTATCCTTATTATTCTATAAAAATTTAAAAGAAAAACTTAGTAAAAGTAAATCTGGAATCAGTTGTGGACAAACAATACTTACAAAGCCAAATATACTATAGTTAACTATAAATAATATATTTTACACGGTACCTAGGACGCTTATATGATACCCAGCACAATTATGGGACTTGAAATGGTTTAAATGTATAGAAAACCTTCCAAGACCTTGATAAGAAGTGTGTAATCTTTTTCATACAATAGTGAATATTTTATTTTAAATTTAAAAGCTAAGGGTATTAAATAATTCTCCTCCTAAGTCTTTATCTACCTCCTCGGTAGATATGAGTTACTCAGAGTATCGTAACTTAAATCCGGCTGTTTTCTAGTGGAAAATAGACATATGTGCAATATACCAACTAAATCAGATGTCATTTCATACGAACAGGCATTGCCAAATTCCTTACCGAAGCAAAATACAACCTCTTAGAAAAAGTCTATCAGTTTTCCCACCCTTCTGATCTATAGAAGTAGTTGCTCATATAACCTACTTCTCTAGCTTATGATACTCAAATGAATCTCCTCTTACATAACTATTAAATCTCCATAACTTGTTTATAATAGAACTTACCTTAAATTTTCTTTACAAACTAAAATCTATTATTACAAATTACAACATCTACATAACAATAAATTTTACACAATTTTAATTTTTAATCAATAAAATACATAATTAATTATATATATAATTTATTAATTTTTGAAAGTCATTAAAGATTTTTTTTACTGTTTCAAAATTACAATTGCAACAGCTCGAATTATATTTTTAATTTAGAAGTGGGAATTAACAGAATGTACTTTTATACACCTGAATTATTTCTAAAATATACCAGAATTATATACTTTTTTTTAAACTGATGGATTCATATAAGTATTGATTTAAAAAAATAATAAAAGAGTATTACTATTATTATATAAAATATATATATATAGCAAATTCATTCTCGGATATTTAAAGGTTAGCATTTCCTAAACAGAAATTTAAGGATGTTTGGAAATTTTGAATTACGGATTAAATAACATCCTTAATCCAAATGAAAGGCTGAGACGGTATTAATCTTCTATAAAATGGCAAATTATTATTAAATTATTTGTTTTAGTAGCTTATAAAATTGAGGATTAGTATATGATAAACTAATTTTAAGTATGAAATACACATATATACTAATAAGTGAAATATATGTACATTTATTTGCTCGACTTTTACGGTGTAAGGAATTGTGTTTAATAAATACGAAGGCATAACAGTAACACTACACTACAACAGATTCTGTGATTTATCCTTGCTTTTATACCCTTCTTAAATGGGGTCAGTAACATAGCAGCTGTCCTCCCTCAACAATACGTTCACAGACACGCTCTCGTATCCTAAACATCTTTTTACTTATTGTTTTCTTGAATCTCTTTTATTCTTTCTCATGTTACCCAACAAATCTAGCATATAATTTTCAGTGTATTACAATCCAGACTATTATAAAATTGTATATAAAAAGGAACTACTTATCACTTAATGAAAAATCAACCCTTATTTTCGTTTAATAAAAATATAAATAATTCGTTATTTATCTTTCTTTTATACAGAATGTAAATTACAGATGCTATGTTAATATATATGCTATAAATAAAGATAAATAAATATCTTGCTTGATCCTAAAAAGACGACGGCCAGAAACGGTTGGTATCCGTTACAAACAATTTAAAATAATTGAAAAACTTTAATCATAGTCATTAATTAATATAAAAACCAATGTTAATTAATATTGTTTAGAAAAAATCATGTTATAAAATATTAGTTGTAAAGAAACACACAAAACAAATCTTGATATTTAAAACAGAAAATATGATTTTACAACTCGTTTTCTTAAATTTATACTTTCTTAGCTACAGATATTTTTCAGCTGCATCTGACTGATAAAGGGAAAACTAGGTCCAAACTTTTGATCACTAAAACCTTTAAGATGGTGCAAAAAGAAAAGACTAATTATCAATTTTCACGAATATAACACCTTCGATTCCCAAGCTATAGAACAGCCATAAAATAATTTGCCTCCCTATTCAACCCCTTATAGAGAAAACTTTTTAAAATCCTTCCTTAATGAGTGCTTTCACGATAAAAATAATGTATTCTCCAAAATTTATTTTCCTTGGTTAAGCAGTTTGCGCCATGAATTGATGAGACAGTCAGTCAGGATACTTCTTACTTCTTCTTAATATATATATATATATATATATATATATTAAAATTTTTATAATGGCTATGGAATATAATTTCTTGTTTTAAGTATTTTCTACATAACCAGAAAATACATATAAAATTAAAGGTCACCGAAATCGTTCCATTTGGTGACAGGCTAGGACATACATACACTTAAAAAAAGGGTTTTTAAAAATCGAATTGAGAACTTTTTTCTTGCTTTTCCAGCTATAGCTTTATTGATGCTACATAGTACCTACAGCTATAAAGGGAAATTGTATTTCGGTTCAAAATTTTCATGTTGGGTTTTTTGAAAATATTAACGTTTTCCGACGTAAAAATATACATGTTTTAAATGATAATTTAAAATTTTTAAATATACATCAATGTGATTCATATACACGGGTATCAAACAATGATCTGAGAGCCCATGTTTGTATCTTTGTATCGTAAAAAAATCGTTCTAACTTTGTAAGGAAGTCTCAAGGGATAAAATTATACTTCAGATGGAAATATTCGAAAGCATAATAATTAATGATTTCAACAGTATTATCATTCTATTAAAGCACTTAAAAATAAAACAGCACGGTTTGATTTCATTGCGTACTAAATCACCCCAAAATATCCGTAGTTTGTCGCTTATGTGAGTTTTATTATTTCTTATTATTTTTTTTATCGAAAGATGGGCTGAGGATACATTAAAGAGCTATTGTATATTAAAGTGAGTTAGGACTTTAAAAAAATGTTTCACGTGTTTTTTTTTTTAATGTTTTTTAACCGGTTTATGTTAGGTACCGTAGCTAAGATTATATTCAAAATACCCTTCTTCGAAATCGGTATAACCATTTTCAAGAATAACCTGCATTCCATGTCGTAATCTAAGAAAAAGATTAAAGATTATTGCTTGTTATAATAATGAAAAAGATTAAAGCGGTTTAATATTGCATTAAACACTGAACCAAATATACTTTTGAAAAACAGTCAAATGCCCTTGATTTATAGCTCTATAAATGACATTTTCTCTTCGTTCATTGAAGAGACGGGCAGATAATGAACATAATTATCTTAGACAAAGCCACTTTAATCAGTGCTACTTGTAACTCAGATGCTTTACATGCGTCACATCCATAAGAAAGACGGGACTGAGGATATAAAGCAAGAAATTAATTTATCCCTTCTGCCTAGAAACAATGCGTTCTTTATATAAATACATTAGCTCAACTTCGAAACGTTTTACAGCCTATAAATAATAATATAAGAGCAAATAAACTGGAAATTTTATTAATAAATTCCCTGATTATTTTGATATTAAAAACTTTTATTAAACTTCGAACTATTTCAAATTCTCGACATGAAACATTATTTAAATTGAAGGAGAAATAACATAAGATAGAAAGAGGAAAGGCAGATATAACCGATTAGTATTAATAGAATCTGCGGAATATATCCGTTACATTTAATAACTTTTTTCCAGTAATCAGAATTAAAATAAAAAAATTAAGAAATTATGCGAGAAAAGCACAAAATTGTCAGAATGCAATAATCTGTGCGATCCATTGCAAAAATTTAAGTAAATCTCAACTGTTTTACCCATTACACAACCCATTTGAAAAAATGAGGTCATTTTAATCAAAATAAAAGGCATAATATTTTTATAAAAAAACATAATTCGATAAAATTATTATCTGCACAGTTATTAATAATTAATAAAAAAAATTAAGTAAAAGCCATTTTGTAATTTTCAAACAAAAAAATTGAAACATTTTTCTGTAGATGTTTTGGGTGTATTTACCAAAAAAACTATTAAATTTTCTCAATCTGTTCTTAAGATATAAACTGTTATCGAAAAATCACAAAGGATGAAATGAAGAGAAAATGAACCGGAGGTCCCGGGTTCGAATCCCGGTCAGGCATGGCATTTTTCACACTCGCTACAATTCTATCATCTCATCCTCTGAAGATATAGCCTAACGGTGATTCCGGAGGTGAAAAAAAAAAATAAATAATAAGAGAAAATGAAGTGAGATAAGGTATTTGTCTATATAAATTTTGTTGTTTATTTTGATACTCTGAATCTGTTCCTTAAGTAACTATATATTTAATATTCTTTTCATTTTAATAAAAAGGTACATAATTTGCGTAATTTATTTGGGTCATATTAGAAATTCAAAGGATTTAGACTCAGGTTATTTATAATTTGTGAATTAACTACCTGCACACTGTAACATTTTCATTTCCCTCCGTTCAAAACTTTTCTCTCTGCTTGTCAAATCACTAACTAACCCTTTTCAGACTTTAATCACAGTTACAAGATATGATAATGAAAACCACAGTATAAAGAAAAATATTTTTTCACACATTTTCTACATCATGTGGTTTTAAAAAGCTTTTACTAAAATCTTTTCAATAATTTTATATAAAAAAAAATCTAATGTGGACACTACATGACTTCCTTTTAAAAAATCCAAAAATAATACGATTCTAAATTATAATTTTTCAATTAATATTAGATAATCAGATGTTTCACTAAATCTATAACACATTCACATATGATGATATGCTGATACACATATGACGATACTGCAATGCTTGCTGTCCATGAAAATCCAGCTAATGCATCTCATTATATTCAAGATTACTCTTCTCGAATCCTCACTTAAAAGTTCGAAAATATAAATAAATGAAACACAGTCAAAGCATGTCATATTCACCTTTCGAAAGGAAAACTGTCCAGTAGGTTTCTATTTTTAATATTCCGACTCCAAGTTCTCAAGAATGTAGATATTTAGGTTTTAATATTGACTGGCGCCTTATTTGGGTAAAACATATCAAATCTAAGCGAATGCAGTTAGACCTAAAGTTTAAAAACATGTACTGGCTAATAGGACACAGATCTCAGTTCTTAGTAGAAAGTAAATTATTGGTTTACAAATACATCTTGAAACCAATTTAGACTTATGGGTTTGAATTGTGAGATACAGCAAGCAATTCCAATATTGACATACTTGAACGTTATCAGACAAAAACACTATGAAAAGTGTTAAACATACCTTCATACATAAACAATAACCTCATATAGTATAATAATTTTAAATTACGAAACGTTAGACAATAAAATCTCTCTGATCAGTCAACGATGTCAAAATCGTTTGGATCGGCATCCATATTATGTGACAGTTAATTTTCTGGATAACACTATCAGTGATTTTTCAAGATTACTGAGAAACAATATTCTTGATTTGATATGTTGATTCAATTAATTGGTTTTAAAAACCAGCTTTAGGAAGTCAATTTGTTTTCGGATCATTATTAACTTTCAAGCTACAAACAACTGGGTCTGTAGCTTCTTATTGTTTATTCCAAGTTTAGTATATTTACTTATTGTTCAATTTTAATTTTAATTCTGTACAGATTGTAAAGTTTATGTAATGATATAATAATGAAATATATATAAATATAAGTACCACTTATGACATATCGTTGAAAAGCTCTTAATGACAGATTATTACTGCAGTTAAAAAGTAAAAATAACAAATTTTTTAGAATTCTGAGCTTTTTTGGACACTTTTTGTTCAGTCGATTGCAATCAAAAGAAGAGGTTCACAACTAGATTTTACTTCGTACAAGGAAGTAAAAATGAGATTATAATTATTTTACAAAAATAAATCTGTGAATATTTAATTATAAATAACATTTGTATGTTACCTAATATTCAAAATAAGATTAGTTTTATAGACTTGCAAATAACAAAAAAAATTAATTAATTAAAAAATCATACTTTTTAAATGTGTAGTTACCAATTTTTGAGAATTTACCAATTCTTAAAAATTAACTTCCAAAAGTTGCCCTCGAATTAAACAGAACTAATTATTCCTCAATTTTACACATGTCTGAAAAAAGTAAAATGGAAAGAAGAATTATAAAAATTTTTTAAACTTTAATGAAATTTATTTTGATAAGAATTCTTATTCAGTTTTACTTTCCCGGCATTGTAATTACATCACTTAGATATACAGTGTACCAGCATTATTTTTTTTTTTTTTTTTTTTTTTTTGTTTTACCTCCGGAACCACCGTTAGGTTATATCTTCAGAGGATGAGATGAA
>JAAAKQ030004194.1:0-18773 GCA_010016005.3 Zanna intricata | reverse complement strand
GAATTATAAAAAATTCTTTGTTGTTAAATAAAATATATTGTTTTTCGCTTTCACCAGTTAATACAAATTATGTTTGGTTTGCTTATCAAAAAAAGTAATTTTAATTAATATTTGAATCTAATTAATTACAAATGTTATAAGTAATTAATAATTTAAGGTTGAATATAAGAAAGTTGTTTTTATTATAATTTATAACTTTTTTAAAAAATAATTAATGTTTATTCAAAATTTTAACTAATTATTTTTGCCAAGTCTTTTTTTTCTAAATTTAAATTCATTATATAGTCTTTTTTCTTACCAGAGTATTTTTTTGTTTACCTTTTTTTTTTTTTACAATTATCATCGCACGGCTAGTAGTTAGACAACGCGCTAACTGTTTATGTACATTGTCACTAACTACATCTTTACATAGGTTTTATACTTAAATTTTGTTTTTTTACTATTTTTTTATAAATTAAAAATGTTTAAATATTAATTTTAATAACAGTTTTTTCAAACAAGTTTTAATATTTTCAAAAATGAAAGTTTTATAACATCACTTATAAATAAAATGATTATTAAGTGCAAAAATTTGACATTAAATTAGATTCAAAATTGGATTACAAATATACAAAATGCTAACATACTCAATGATAGATAAATTTTTAAAGCTACTTTTTAAAAGTTTTAGACATGAAAAATATTATTAACATTAATTTAGCTAATTATCTGCAAATATTATAAAAATAACTTCAGATAAGTAATATACTAACATTACATCAATGAAATAATGGGATTAAAATTCTTTATGCCTTGAATTCATTAGTAAAGTAAATTGTGAAATCAAGACAGAGTTGAAAGTTGCTTATGTTTTTACACATAGTGTACATCAATGTTTGTCATATGCAGACAATGTTGGGCTAACAGAGTATTTGTTTGCTGCATATGAACCAAGCGGTAAAAGAGCTCCAGGTGTGTGTAGAAGATCTACAATGTGACTGGGTTTGAGAAGAGTTGTTGGTAAAGATGGTGATGGAGGTGGTGGTAAAACTGGTAAACATACTTCAACCCAAGCTTGACTGCATTGTCCACGTTCCAAGGCACATGGAAGTCCCACCTGATCTGCTAGCACCTTGAAAAGAAGTGCGCGTTCTAAGGCAAGACCAGCTCTTAGCATTCCAACTGGAATTAAATTACTGTGTAGTTCTGACTGCAAATAAAAAAAAAATGTTATCTTAAATATGTCTATGAAATGAGTTGTTTAAATTAAACATAATATTACATTAGCACAGTTTTTATGATTGAAACCGTTTTCAGTATGTTAATTCTGATAAGCCAAATGGGAAATTTGTTTGCTGTCACATCTAATTAATTTTTTTTATTCATTCCAATTTCAAATTAACTTTTCAACTTTTTTAATTTTACAAGCACCTAATGACTAAATTTAATACTTATACAATGAATAATATTCTGTCATAGCACTACATTTAGTTTGTAATATTATTAGATAATGTTTTTTTTTTTTATTATTTTACATTCATCTTACAATTTTGTAATTTAACTCAACATAATAAAGTACAAATTGACAGTAATGAATCATTTATTAATTGCATAAGGTTATAATTACATTATTACTTGCATTTAATTTTACTACATTTTATTATGATTTTGGAAACTTTTTAAAACGGCCACTGCTTTATCAGACTAGTCTGTACTAAAAATTACAGAAAAATAATCACTTTTCAAAAGTTTTAAGGTAATACAAATTTTTATGCTAATACTTAACACTCATCACAGCTTTTATCTTCTATCATTTTTATGTTTTACTAACGCAGAAGGAATACTCTACTAATTTCTGTTGCAATGACTCTGGAAGCTCTTGGAAGGTAATTCCATTTCAGGCTTGCAATATACGATTCAAAATTTTTATTTCGTAATTTTAAACTTATATGGTAAATTAAGTTTAAAATTATGGTTTTAATTACATGGTTAATTAACCAAAATTAAAATTAAATTTAGGTTCTTAATATTATATGACCATTTTTTTTTTTAAACATTATATTTTGAAGAAAATCATTGTAGATATAGCTGTTAATTTACATTATTAGTACAGACTTATGATAGTATAGTATAGACTAATAATATTATTATTATAAGTCTATAATATTATAGACCTATTTTTTTGGAAATACCCCAACGCACCTAATTTTTCAAATAGCCCTACAAAAAAATACTCCTAACAAGATCGCTGGGAGAACCATTAATCTCATAGGCCAAGAATGTTGCCCACAATATATTTGTATAAGTAACGTGATGGAAAATCACCTTTCAACTGAATTCTTGGGTTGGCTAGGAAAGGGGGAAGGGTGGTGTGGCGACTAGAATCGTGAGTGGGTGTCTTCACCTACAGGGGTTGGGATGAACTCTTGGGTACCATGGGATTTGGTTCTCTTTTTGATGCAACCACTTCTCAAAATTTGAGAAGAATTTTTGTTTCGAATCTTTTTAATGAAAAATTAAAGATTTAACTTTTAAAATTATATTTTAAAAGTTATATAACTGAAAATTATATTTTCACCTAAGTAGAAATGTAATTTAATCTTGTCAAAAGTCATACAATCTAGCATTATTTCAAAACTTGATCAGAATTATTTAATATTTAAACTAGTTGAATTGTGTATCGATGTTTGCAAAAACTTTTATTAAGAATCCTTCAACACTGGTATTTGACAAGCCAAGTGAAACTGAATGATGAAGGATAGGTCTTTTTGGTGATATAGCCACAAAGATTAAAAAGATTATGTATATACAAAGATGTACACACATTCCTGTGTTTACACCAAGTAATCTTGCTCACGTAACAGAACGCAAGAATGTCAGAGGGTACAATACCCTCCTACTTTTTGCAGTATACGGCTTGCGCCCTTTGCTGCTGGGTGATTCTCATGATCTGGCGGGTATACATAAGTAACATGTCTTTAATTCGTTATGGAAGTTTGGACTGCGTTCCGATTCCTTGGAGGGTTTGTTCGGTTGGGGCCAAGCGATTCGATATGCTAGTTAGCTTATCATCCGCGACGCCTCCCTTTCCGCCCAGAGTGGGCAGAAATACCTTTGTATTCTTACTTGGGGACGCGTTTCATCTTGAGAAGGCGTTGGAGGCGATTTCGCGACCTACCCTTGAAGCATACGGCTTTCCGAAGCCAAATGTGGTTGTCTGGGCCTTTTCAGAGCGTTCAGCCCCGAGTTTAGCCCGGTCAGGATAATCTTGCTCAATGATTAACTAGCTATTAAATACTCTGCAACCAGGGGGTTTAATGATATTATTAGGGGATACACCACAACATTCCGATGAATATTTATGCATCATTGCGCAACGATTTAAACAGTCATTGCACAACCGATATTTATGGTGCGATATTTTTTTATCGTAGTTACAGTTCTGAATTATAATGTTGATGGTAGTTTTCGGTACATTTCATATTTTTCTTTTTTGTTCAATAATGTTATAATATTGTTTATTTCTTTTTGAACAAAAAAATTTTTTGTTGCCGTTTATTATATTTAGGGTAATATACTTATTAATAAATATATTAAATTATATTTAGGGTAATTATATTTAGGGTGTGAATGCTTATTTTATTAATATTGAGAATTATTAGCGTATCATCGAATCCAATTCATAATCTTTCAGGGTGTGTTTTGTTTAATACATGGTTCCCATAGGCAGGAAAAGTCAGAAAAAAATCAGAATTGCATTTTCGTTGCCGAATTATTTTTGTTAGTTATTAATAAATTATTTTTTAAGTAATGCCTAAATACATTTGATGTACTTTACCGGCGTCGTATCGGGAAACGGCAACTCCATCGTTCAGTAAATTGCAGCTACGTTTTTCAAGCAGCCATTAACTTATCCTGTTTTTATTTTAATTCCCTAATTATTCTTTTATATTTAACGAGGCATTATTTGCAATTAAATTGCATTCAATTTTTTCACTGGTGAAATTTTAACAAAGTTATCATTGAAAAATTTAAAGGTGTTAACCGTTTTCTTGGAATTTCTACCAAAATACCATGCATTTTTTTTTTTTTTAATTTTACGTAATCAGTTGCTTTTAAATGGCATCTAAAACGACTCTATTTATTGACCAATGGTTGGATATAAACTCACACCCAGAATTCAGTTGGTTGAAAAGAGATAGAGTTGTGTATCATGCTTTTTGAAATGTGTTTAAAAAACATTCTGGACTGGACAATATAGGCCAAAATAGGCGGTGATTTGGTACAATAAACGAAAGTAGCATAATGAAATAGTTAATATGAAAAATTCTCAACCTTCATGGAAACCTATTTATCTCTGTGGCAATTCAACCCAGCAGAATAAAAATTTGGTCAACAGTTGTGATAACGGTGGCAGTAATGCATCTCTGTGTTCTTTACCTGGCTGGACCTTCTGATGACGAGTAATTTTAACAGAAAATAATTATTTGAAACCTTCACTTAATTTATGCAAAATAACACAGTGACTTCTTTTTGTTATAAAGACAATGTTTGTAAGGCGGAGATTATGTGGGTTCTCAATGTTGTACCAAAACAAGTTATCCTTAATTATATAAAGATGTTGATACAACTTCAAAAATCATGTTTCCTTATAGTTACGACATTAATGAACGCCTTATATTATTATAACTTTGACAGAATTCTGCAAATACGTGAAAATAATAATCACAAAATAGTTTTTAATTAAATGTGAATAACGTTTGTTTTCTGTACAAAATAAGGTGTTCTATTCTAATTTTCTAATCCGTATTACTTTTAGTCACAGTGATTTTAGTTTTCCTTGAGTTGTGATATGTATCCTTTGTTAAATTGAAATCTGTGTTCTTGGCATTTTTATTCAAACCAAGTTATTAAATATTGTTTTCTCTTTACTTCTTCAAAATAATGTGGGCTAGTTTTTGTGAAAAATTTTTAGCAGTCTTAGATGCAAGCAAATTATTTTTAAAAGCTACTTTAGTTAATTTTTATTTCTTTTTGTGTTACTTTTAGTTATCAAGTTGTTCATTTTTGTGCAGGAAACTTATTAAATGTTATTGTTTTTTTTTTGTATTTTGCAATGTAATTTACTGAAATAATTTATCACAAAACACAATCTAATTTTAAATGTACATTGTAAAAAAGTCCTTTAAAAATATAAAAAAAAAAAAAATTTGAGTAATAAATAAATAATAAAAAACCACAGCCAACATAAAATTAAACAAGAAAAATAAAACACTTGCTTCACACTCACAAGAAAAAACTGACTACATGAACATTTTCAAAGCTATAAAGGGCATAAAGATCGGAACATGAAAAAGTATTGGGAATGCAAGGCCGAAATAGTCCCATTGAAGACTTGGATAATGGACTGATTAAACTGATCCTATGCGACCATAAAAAATAACAAAAAAAGGCCCGAGTAGGCAGCTATGGAAATGATAGAGGTCTTCAAAAGAATAAAACATCTGTATACTATGCTACTGCCGTTTACTCCGTAAAATAATAAGAGAGTCAGAAAATGTTTCCTGATTAAACTGGTCAGAAAAAAACTAATCTTAAAATTTGGTGGGAACCCTGTAATATATTTTATTTGAGATCCACTAAAGTATTCAAATTTATTAAATTTTGCTAGAAAGTTGATTTCTTTTTGTGGTCAGTCTCGTTTAGGTAATAATTATTGTTAAATTAACTCATAATTTTATTTTAAAATTGCATTTAATGTTTTATACGTTTTTTTTTGTTTGTATTTTTTTTTTCATTTTATTTGCGATTATTTACTGAATCTTCAGCTAGGTTGTTTATACACATTAAAGATCCAAACATGAAGTTTTATTGTTTTTTTATTTTTATTATAAATATTAATGTTTATTATTTATATTTATGGGCTCTTCAGTACTTTTTAATTGAAAATCTCTCTTTTTTCTGTTTAGCCTCCGGAACTACCGTAAGGTATAAACTCGTACTTCATTCAGCGTGTGAAAGAGGATGATATGTATGAATGTGAATTACAAGTCTAGTCTTGTACACTTTTATTGAAAATCTAATTTTTGTTTTCAGTGTTTATCTCTTTCTTTTGCTATTTTATAATATGGTAGTGTGAATTTAAAATCTTTGTTTTATTAGCTCCTAACTATCAACATTGCTGTGTTTTCTTTTAAATTATGTAGTTTTTTTCTATTTTCTTTTTTACTATTTTTAATGATCGTTATTTTTGCTTTTTTGTCTTTTTTTTAGTTTGGCCTACTGGGAGTTAATGTAGCAATATTTTGAATTCATTTCTATTTCTTCTGGCTGTTTTTTGTGTTATCTTTCAATAGTTTGTTCTTTTGCTTTGACTTTATCTTCTGTCGTCGACCAGATGTCACTCGTTTCTTTTCTCATGTTCTTGAAAATTCTTGAAATCTTGCACCAGTTTTATAAAAACTTTTTTGTCCTGAACTGTTTCTTAAGATATTTTCATTTCTTTTTGACCTTTTTAAATCTTTGAGGTTTTGATTTATTTCTTTCCATTGTACATGTGGTTGAAAGTTTGTTTTGTGAGCCTATTATTTGTTTTTGTATTATTTAGTTTTTATATTTTTTCTTTTTGTAATTTTGTTTTTAATCTATTTTGTCTAATATATTTAGTGTGTTAATTATTAACATATGTCTGATTGCTTTTACATTTGATGCTTGCAAATTTGAAAATATTATTTTCAGCAAGTTTCATCTATTCATTTGTGAATTCTGTGTTACTGGTATCTATTATTCTTTCATGGAATTTGTTTAGAATTTGATTCTGTTTTGTTTCATCCTAGGATAAATTGTTCATTATGTTTATTTCTGTTTTGTAATTTTGTCCAATTAAAATCAAACGTATTGTGAACAACTAATATTTCAGTTACAAGGCAATACTGCACATATTATAGAAAACAATAGATAAACAATTATTAACATATTCTAAAATTAACTTATCAAAGCTAGTAGATTTATCAAACAATGATTATTTTTGAATCAGCATGTGTAAAGATTATACATAATTAACATAATAGTTACAAAAAAACAATCACAGAAATACATACATAAACAATATAATAAACTTAACATAGTCACATATAAAACATGAACTACATCTATACATAGTTAAAAACACAGGTATAAAATCTTGGTACAAAAATAACTCTTTATGACATAATTATTATTGACAAAATTTTCCAAAATTAGAATAAAACAAAAAATGAACTTTATAATTAAATTACTTTTAGTTGCTGAATGTGAAGACTAATGTAATGACTTGTACAAGGAAAATTAGGATCGGGACCGCTTAGCTGGTTGCACACAAACACTGCTATAAGTTTTGCACGAACTTTGGTATCGTAATCACTTAATGCACTGTTATTATCACCAATTTTGCTGTTTAAAACGAGATATAATTACATATTTGTCATGGTTTAATTAACAAAATTATAATATGATATATAAAAATAATATACAAAATGAGTTTTTTAATGTTTCTCTGAATGTGATATCTTTCTTTGCATTGATAGATTACAGATCTAAAAAAATAAACTATCTCCTAGTTTAAATAAACAGGACATTAAAAGTCTTCTTTTTTAAAGGTATTAAAAATTCTTAGCAAGTGCTCTCCATTTGTAGGTAGTTACAAATGGATCCACATTTAATTATAAATACCTTTAATTATAAACAGTAGTTAGGTAGCATATTAACACTCAATTTGCCTTTGTAATGGGCTTTGAAACACAGAAATGCCTTTGTGGAAATGTTCACCACTTATTATTGTAAGGAAGAAATCCAATGTGAAAGCAGGAAATGAACTTTTAATGATGTATTACTTCCCATAGCTCTGTATGAGCGTGTTATTTTGTTTGCAATATGCAGGTATGGTGATTTATAGACACCCAGAACTTTTGCAAGTGTATTTTATACACTGTCCAAGCAACAAGTTTTACATAGAGTTAACATTTCATTTCTGACCAGTTCCCTTCTTTTGGGCCAACAAGTGTCTCTCCTTTAAATTTTGCTTCACTTACTTTTGGGAACTACTACTTTATTACAAGAATCCTTGAGTGTCCTTCATAGTTTTACAACATTTTCTAACCTTAGTTTGATATAAAAGGGTTAAAAAAATGTGTTTTTTTTTGGTTAAACTAGAGCCTTATAAATAATGTTTTTTTCATCAAGTGTTAAGTTTTCATATTTCTTCTCCTGTTTTACTACATAATGCTGATCCCTTGCTCAGTTGTCCATTCACAAATAAAATATAATATTGTATCTCCGTAATTGCATCTCTAAAAAAAATTTAAATCTCCACACATGTTCTACTTATTATTTTTTTTTATAATTTATTTTTTCATTAAGTTTTATAACATCATTAATTTCTTTCATATTAATTCCATAACAGTTCTGTACTGAACTGTTAAAGTGAAGGATATTTATTACTATTGTAAAGCAGAGCTGCTTTTAAACAATATTTGGAGGAATCAGTGAAAAGGTGCCCCTCAGTTCTTGAACTTGCCCTAATTGTTACATAAGCTCATCAATATTTGAACAGTTAAATCAAAATTTGTACAGTAATAGTTTTCCTCAGTGAAGTATCGAGAAAAATCTAGCAAATTTCAACCTTGCAATTTTGAGACTAAATGTTTAGCTTGATTTTTTGGCAAGTTTAAATCTCTTACAGAGTCATTTAGCTTATCTTGTCATATAAGTTATTATTCACTGGATTGTAATTTAAAGTTTGAATGGTGGCTGCCTTCTTCCACAATGGCCACTTCTTCATCATTGATTTCTTGAAACAGGTTTATAGGAACCTTGGGGACTGGAATGGATTAATATAGGGAAGAGGTTTGAGTGTGCAGTTAACAATGAAGGATAAAGCACAATATGTATTGTTAAACAATCTTTTGGTTAAGATTGCACTCCAAATGTTAAGTCATTTAAAATGACTTAAATGTTAAGTCATTTGCACTCCAAATGCATTATGAGACTTCACTGTTCACTGTGAAGTCTTTCTAACTATGACTGAAGAGACTGAACTATTGAGCCTTTCTTTTATGGCCACATTTGCCTTTCCTTTTAGGGGAAAAAGAACCAGATTTTTAAAAATTGTTTTAACTTATTCACTTTCCTTAATTCAAATTCAGAAGCTATTTGTTGCATCATAGTAGTAAGTTCACAAAAAAGAAACAATTTTTGAACGCTTTCTTGGAGTTATGCCCATTATTACATATTCAGAACACAGTACAAAAATATGATTTTTTTAATAAAAATTGAATAAACTTTCACAAAGCACTATAACAGAAAAATTGCTCAACAACCAAAGAATAATAAACCTCACAAAACAAGACAATTTTAAGAATGGGCTAGTGATCAAGCAGCACAGCCACAACATAGAAATAAACAGAAAAGTTTATTTAGTTTGAATTAATTTGCATGCTATTATAAAATTTACTTTTTTAGAAGAACATTTATAATATGACCTGAAGTTGTTGTAATTCATAATACTCAAACTTAACCTAAATCTAGATGATGATCTTTTTACTCAAGATCAGATCAAGAGGAAAATAGCATACAACTAGACTTAAAGATTA
Source organism: Zanna intricata (assembly GCA_010016005.3). Taxonomy (NCBI): domain Eukaryota; kingdom Metazoa; phylum Arthropoda; class Insecta; order Hemiptera; family Fulgoridae; genus Zanna; species Zanna intricata. The sequence goes on along the minus strand of JAAAKQ030004194.1, from coordinate 9,165 downwards.
CTTAACTTTATTGTTTTTATATTTATTTTTCTTTGTTTTATTAAATTATACAATCTAGTGATACACACTTCTGTTTCATTTGGTCTTCTGCTTCAAGTAATTTCTTCACTTCATGTATATATTTTGTCAAAGACTCATCTCCTTTGATATTTTTTGAAATCATAGAGTTACTGATTGATAATTTGGCACTGCTATTTTTTCTATCTTCTGCTGATAGCATGACTACTGTTTTACTACCTGCAGAATAAAATGTTTGCATCACATAGTCAGTTATATAAATGTATTAAGTACATATATTTTACCATTAATACCTTATTTCCATCTTTTCTGCCAGATCTAAAAGTAAATGAAAAACTAATATTCAGTTTACTTTTGTAATTAAATTCAAATAGCATTCTAATAAAAAGCCAATCTGATTTAAGCACTGGTGCAGGTACAGAATCATGTTACATTTGATTTGTGAATAACATAGACTCAGCTTTTGATAATAAAGTGGATCACAAATGGTTTTTTTTATTTTGTTAAACATTTTGATTGCTCAGATCACAAAGTGTAGTGTCAGATTCGCAAGTCTTAAGTCATGATACTGAGTAATACTTGCGAATCAAACTTCTTCTATATCTATAAAGATATAGAGCAAAAATTAATAACAATAAAATTCAGTTGGATTTTGGATAGTAATCAATAGTGATGCAGCTCCTTTCCAGTTAGCCTGCTCCTTATATTTATAAATCTTTTAATAATTAATTTTACTCTTTTCTAAAAAATCATGTTTGCAGATAATTCAGCAACTCTGAGAAGCAAGACTACATTAGAACTTGAGGAAGCTTTCATAAATTAGACTTTCATCAATTTGGAGTGTCAAAATGCTTTTAAAATGCCACAATTATTTGATAATCAAATTGGTTTATTGATATATTCTTTGAAATAATAATTAAATTTTGAAATATTAATTTTGAAACTAATTATTAAATTTCATACAAACAATTCAGTAAAAAATTGAAAACTGTTGAATATTAATATGGTTTTACATGACCAGGGAAATCCTGAGATTGCAACTGAAATTGCTAGCTATAAAATTTTCCTTTGAGTATTGCTATTGGAAAATTTACTAGTGTAATCATATTGAATACATGACAGCTAACCTTAAAAAAAAAAAAAATAAAATAAAAATATTGTTACCATCATCAAAACACAAATATGACTAGAAATAAAGCTAATATTTTTCATTTTTTAGACTAAAAAATCTTTTGATCCAGACTAAAAAAAGTTTTGAAACTTTGCATTAAAAATATATAGCAAACTCCCTTCATTTATAAAAGAATTTAATCTTTATCACAAAAATAATTTTATCCAGTTTGTGAATTACTGGATTTTTATATAACTTTAAGATAACTCCTGTTAACTGCTGTTTTATGATATTGTATATTTAAACTCTTAAATTGTTGGTGAATGTTAATGTATTATTTTGTCTGAAGGATGTGGGAACCCTTTCCGTGGCTTCCCTGGTATTTATATTCATTTTGGGGGAAGAGATTGCACCAGTGTATCTGATCAGGTATTCTGTTTTCTAATTGATGGCTTTTAAAATGCCCCAACCAGGGATTAAATGTTTATCAGGCAAAATTAGACTTCTCAATATATGTCATTCTGCTCCTTCTCTGTGAACAGCAAGGAGTGGCCATGTTATCAGAGAGCTATCAACATGTACTATAATTTGATGTTGCTCTTCATTGGAATTCATTCATTGGATGTTGTTTTATTGTAACATCCCTAGATTGTTTCTGGTGATCTGCCAGGTTTCTCTCGTTGGAAAAAGTCTTTTCATGGTTTTTAAGTCTTTTACCTATGCGGGTATGGTGAATAGGCGTCACTTGTTTGGTTGAACGAATAATTATGTAATCGTTGGTAGATATTCCTGCCACGTTTGCAACTGGAAAGTGGTTGACGATTTTTCAAGCGATCATCAGCTAATTGTTAATGAGATTATTGGTGGTTTGCGTGATCGTTACGGATGTAACACGTTTCGGGTTTAGCAGGTTAACTTCTGCACGGGCATTTATGTGAACGAATGATTCGTATGTAACACGATATCGTCTTCCCCACAATTATTTAACAATACAATCATGGTCGCCAATTATAGTGAGAACATGATTCGCAAATAACCAACACGGTATCAAGCCTCCTCAGAATAATTTATAACGCTGTAACAAACAAACATTTATAGCGCTTAACAAAATCTATATGAATCAAATTTAAACTTCGCGCAGACTACAGAGGCAGCGAGCCTTTCGAACACGTCACGCAAAATGAATCAACCAAGTCGCTCGACCCGGCTTATATATATATACTGTCAGCCGACGTACAGAAAAGACTAGAAGATTCTATTTGCTTCTGTTATAAATATCTTCATTATATATAAATACAATTAACTCTAAACAATATAATTAATTAATTTAATTACAAAACTAAACTTTATCAATGTGAATTGACAAATAAAAGTTCATTCTTAAGTAAAAATAACAATTCAAACAAAGATACAACTTTACTGTTTCTAATACAATCCAGTACATCTAGTGCTCTCTATAAGCTCCTAGTAAGTTCGAAATCCGACCACACATAATAAAGACTGAATTGTTTAAATACTATTAACATAGAAATGAAATAATATTAACAAAAGATTATTATTAAATATAGAAATGAAATATTATTAACTAAATACCATTATTAAATATTATTAACATAACAATTTAACAATGTTTATCACTTTAATTAGTTATAAATGAATTTTGTGGACTTCAATATATATGGGGAGTTATAATAATTTTTATAAAAACCTTGTACTACAACAAACAACTTACAATAAAACCAAAATATAGTTCCAGTTTATATTAGAAATTGTAAACTAACCACACTGCCTTTGTTAGTTACCTGATTCAAATGATGAATAACGAATCAATCAACAAACCTCTTTATAAATTCTGAAGAACTTAAGATCAGGACTTATTCCTATTATTAGTCTGAACATTTACTTTCTGAATGGCAGATCAATGTTTCGGAAAAAAAATAAAAGAATGATATATAAAGAAGAGAAAGAATTTTAAATTTAAAAGAAATATGGTAATAATTAGAAGTAATACAACAGAGAAGAAAAGAATGATTGAAGAAAATATTTTATACACAACATTCTTAAGTGATAAAACCAAGAGGAAACAGATTTTTTAAATTTAATTTTATATATTATATTTACTTAATTAACTGATAAGATAAATATATAAAATGAGAATAAAGCAAAATTCCATTGCTAACTTGAAATAACTGTCTAAATAACTTACAAGGAGCAGTTTTGTGTATTATAAAAAATAATTAGTTTTAATAATGGCATTAGCAGTAGAATAATATTACAACTTGTTCAAGTTGTAGGCCTGATGAAAATGTTTATATCATCGTTTATGATATCCTCAATTAAACACTTGCGATTCAAGAAATCAACAAATTTAATTGATGTCTGTAAAATATTTTTAATTTATAAAATTCTAAATTTATAAAATATTTTTAGCAAGAGTTTTTCTGAATGACGGTAAGTAATCAATCACCAGAAATAATTGAACAATTAATAAGAAAGAAAGGCTAAGAGAAAAAGAAAGTATTAGACCAGTATACTGCCATTAGACACTTCAATGTTTTAAAAGATGACAGATTATTTTCATACTAATATTTTTCTTGTGCCATTTGTCAAATACAATATTTTGTAAATGAGCAGTTTATTTGTAGAAAATGAAGGTCTGATAAGAAGGCATTTGTATTTTTGTAGTAAGCATAGTTGAAGGCTATTATTAAAGGTTTAAAACACTGATAAAGCAATATTGATATTGCAAGTGAGAAATCAATTACAATTGTTGTAGTACAAGGTTTTTATAAAAAAATATTAATTCTCCCCATATATGTTGAAGTCCACAAAATAAATTTATAAATAATTAAAATAATAAACATTGTTAAATTGTTATGTTAGTAATATTTAATAATGGTATTTTGTTAATATTATTTCATTTCTATATTTAATAATAATATTTTGTTAATATTATTTCATTTGGATGTTAATAATATTTAAATAATTCGGTCTTTGTCTAGTGTAACCAAGTTTCGAACTTGCTAGAAACTTATAGAGAGATTGTACTAGAAACGGTAAAGTTGTATCTTTGTTTGAAATATTATTTTTACTTAAGAATGAATATTTATTTGGCAATTGGCGTTGATTAAGTTTAGTTCTGTAATTAAAGTAATTATTTATATTGTTTAAAATTAATTGTATTTATAAATAATGAAGATATTTGTAATAGAAGCAAATAGATGTTTCTATTTGCTTCTTTTGTACAGAGGCAGCTTCTTTTGTACTTCGCTGCCTCTGTAGTATGCGCGAAGTTAAAAATTGTTTCATGTAGATTTTGTTAAGAGTTGTAAATGTTTGTTTTTTTGTTGTTGTGAGGAGCTTGATATCGTGTTGGTTATTTATAGGAATCATTTCTCACTATAATTGGCGACTGTGATAATATTGTTAGTTAAATAATTGTGGGGAAGTCGATATCGTGTTACATACGAATCATTCGCTCACAGCGCAATTTAAGGTTCTGAAACGTATTTATTCTCATCTACTCACAAATAACAGGAAATATGTTAAGTGCTTATATATGTAAAGATTTTTTTTTTTCTGGGCCAAACACACTGCATGTCAGTCTCAATTCTTCTTAATTTTTGAGTCTTCCTTTTATTTCTAAAAAATTATTATTAATATTATTCCTTTATCATTTAAGTCATTCATACATGTCTCTTCTATTGTGCCGAATTGCATTATGAAGATAACAGCTTTCAGGAAGTACTATTTGTTGACAGTTCACCTTCTCATTCTCTTTCACTTTGTTGCTCACATGTATTATGATCTTTGGCCTTAGGGATAAAGGTGACTTCCATTCGATGACTGAAGTCTTGATGTTTGGGTCGTATTCATACACCTAAGGTTCATCACTCTTTATCTCAGATTTAAGGAAATTGGGATCACTGTTGATATGCTGCAGCTCGTACTGGGCAACATCAAAATGAATCTTGTTTTTGTTTATGCAAAAGATTTTGGCAAAGATTTTGTGTGGTCACTCTGTGCGTGCCCAAATCTTTTGTTTAAATTAATTGTTCAGAACTAATGCCAATCATTTGCACTTTTTTGGATGGTCAGTCAATAATTATCCCCTATTAAATTGCACAAATAGTTAATGAAAATGGATTTCCACTTCAGATGACTGATTATACATTGTGACTGTTATTCTCAAAAGAAGTTCAGCCATTTTGAAGATATTAAAGTATTTCACTTTCTTTGGTAAGCCTGCTGTAGGATGCTTGTCATTTGTGAGTAAGGGCACAAATTTTAGAGAGTAATCTGTATCTCAAGTTATGTTGACTATATTCATCCAGTTTCATCAACTAATAAAAGTATCTTATCAATTGATGAATCTTTCCCTCATTGAACTTTGTTAGTTTAATTTGTATTTTCATTAAGATTTGTGCTGTACCTTAGACTTTAAGTTTTTGACTCTTCCTCTACTTATTTAATATCCATAGAATTGGATTTAAAAAAAAAACATTACTATTTAATTATCATTGTTAATGATGACATGTTATGTTATTCTTATCCAGTTTTACCCAATCAGGCTAAGGTGATTTATATTGTTTTTTAGTAGTATGAGTTTTTAGTTTGGGTAATTGTTGTAAAGTTTTTTTTGTTTTCTTTCAAGTTGACTTTATTTCAGTGATCTTTTTTTTTAGCCATTTTTGATTTTCATAGAAGTCAAGGATCATTTTCATAATAGTTGTTTTATTGTTTAGTGTTAAGCAGTTTTTAATTCTTTAAATTTCTTTTTTCTTCACTTCTGCCTCCAAATGCTCTTTGTTAAATGGCCACTGATGAATTATTTCTGGCAAATAATGAAGATTAGAAGTTTGTACCTGTTAAAAAATTAAAAGAGAGGAGCTTTGTTTTATTAAATTATTACTTACCAACACTTTTTAAAGATCCAGAATTGCTCTTTCTCTTAATTTCTACATTATTACTGATAATATTAACTAAGTAAATAGGTTTCATGCTCTCATCAGCAGTCAGTAAAATTTCTTCATAAACAGGGAATTTCTCAGCCATCTGTTTTTCAACTGATATTCCTTCTCTTCTACAGTAAAATTGTTCTTTAATGGTATCTGTGAATTCAAGGCGAGATGTATAAGCAAATTTTGCAGAAAGGTGGTTAGACAGAAGAACATTTATTGCAGATTTCCAGGTTGGAGATTTTTTGAGATCCTTTTTTTGTAGCATCCTGAGGAAATATTAAAAATCAACATATGTAACTGTTCATGACAAGTGAAATTTATTCAATATTATTTGCTACTGCGAATTATACTAAAAAACAAACCTAGATTATAATTTGTTTATTGCCGTACTCTCTGCAGGCTTAGCCTATTAATAAGATAATGATTGTGTGAAGATAATGAAAATGGCAAGAAAATGCAAAGTTCTTTATTGGGCAAGTTTTGTTTATAACTTTAATACTATTTTGCAGCATATGGTAAATACCGAGATTCAATCAAGAGATCTTCCAAATGATAAAATGAAACAGTACTATACCATGACATTGGTGTTAACTTTTTCTAATTTTTTAAATAAATAAATGGAAAACTCAAATAGAATGAGTAGCAATGATCAGCTAAATTTAAAGAGATTGTTTGACATCTGTTTTGACAAATATGAAGGTAAAACTTGAAAATTTTACATTAATATTGTTGCATGCTTTTATGTTAAAGTGTATAAATAATTAAAAAATAATAAAATCTATGTAGGTAAATCTTGATGTAGGGCACCAATGAGTATTGAAGATGATGTATTACTTCTCTTATACCAATGAATCACTAGAATGCAGAAGTATTCATAATTTTTAATGCATTTTCATTGAAGTAAGAAATGATGGAAACAAACTGCCCAATGGGCATGATCTCAGGTCTTCTGAAAGTGGGACTACCACTTTTTAGTCATGGGTATTCCAATATCGTGTGATAATATTTTGAATATAATATCAACAATACATTAGCTTTTCTAAGATACTAAAAGTATTTTAGTAAACTTAGTAACTTTTTCTAAACTGAAAAAGTTTAAATGAAAACAGACCATCAAACGCTCTTCCTTCGGAATTTAAAAATAATTATTAAAATTGGTTAAAAAAATAATCATAAAAAATTTGATTTAATGAAAAAACTGCTTGAAACACAAATAGAAAAAACATAAAAATATTAGTTGAATTGAAAATTTTCTTTTATTGAATTTTGTTAAAAAATTAGAAAGAAAATTCTAATTTCCTTATTTCTTTGTATACTGAGAAGTAACTTTTCAAATTTTAATCATTTGATTAATTGTATAATATTATTCACCTGATGAAGCAGTTCACACTGAAAACATTTGTGGTTTTTTTAAAAAGAATAAAACAAAGTGTATGTTTCTCTTTATTTAGTTAATAATATATCTGTAAATAATATTGTGTTACTATTATTTGTTATGGAAATGTTAGGATCAAGTAGTTTTAAGAAGGAAATGGTTTAGGTTAAAAATTGTTGGAACAACAGTTAATTTTTAAGAAAGACAGACAAAAATAGAGCATTAAAAGAAAGTATGATAAAGATATGTCACTTTTTCAAATGGGCTAGTACTAATTTTTGATTTGCTTTTTTTCAATGGAGAAATTGTAACTACTATTTGTTCAAAATCTTCTTTTTATTAATTTTTAGTTTGTCTGACTTTTAATTTTTCATTTATTTCTTAGGTTTCTTTCACGTTCACTCACATTTTACTGTAAAATGTTGTCAGGGTTATATGCCTCTGGATATGTTTTGTGGTTCATAATTTAATTTCAAATCTTTGTATAATCAAAATAGATTATCATTCATTTTGAAAAGGTTGAGTGTGTAATATTACAGTAAGTAATATATACCTACATACTATACTACACTATACTATTGTAAGTTTACAATATATATCACAACTAAGTCATACAAGACTACAAACATTTTTAGGAAAAAGGAATTTTTGCCAATTTAAAAATTTTGAATAAAGTATATAGACTACACATAAAGCTAATAAAACACATGCCAGATACAGCAATCCAAAAGGATATAAATTGCAACTGCAGTGATTGCACTAAATGGTAATTGAGATTGACTGATTGCATATTCACTCAAGATACAGTTATATAATTCACCTTCAGATACAGGTACTGCAAAAAAAGAATTTACTTTGGTATACCTCATACAAGTAGGTTACAAATACAAAGTCATTAACCATTACTAAATATCAAAGTGTAAATTTTACACACAGTTTATAAAAACAGAGATATAAATTTAAAACAATGATATATAATGATTTATTTAAAAACAGAATACATTAAAAAATAAAATCTGTATTAAATGAACAAACAACTATAAATGTGTAATTTCTGACTATATATAAAAGGAATTTTGTGACCTTTTTAAACAACAGTGCAACTGTTATTTCATTGAATATGGAGTGCATAATTAACTTCAAAAGGATTTCTGAAAGAGCATTTTTGGTTTAAGTAAAAAGTAACTCTTTATAATTTTTAATGTGTACATGTTATTTTTATATATTAATTTAATTAAAGATGTAATAATGAATGTGACAACAAAGATGACATCACCACTACCCAGTAGATGCTGTGGTATTGACAACGGCTGTCGCAATGGTGATTATAATATTGCTTTAATTGATAATATATAATAAATATGTATTTTTTCCTCCATATCAGTTTGTATATGCAAATCACATATTATCTAACTGTACAATCTAAACTAGTTGTTTGAGATAAAACTGGATAACACATTAAACCTTTTTATTATAATTTTTTAAAGGAAGTTCAAATACCTCTGAAGATTCCAGTTTAAAGAATTATCTCCTGAATCCATGCCATCAATTCATATTCATAATATAAATCACATTCTCCACGTAAGCAACCAATATTTTTTTGTGATTTTTTTTACTAGTTACTAATATACAGGGTCTGTATAATAAGTAACCGGACTGAGCCTGCCCCGCGCCGTCATAGCGTCTGCTAACCGGTATCT
>JAAAKQ030004183.1:0-18775 GCA_010016005.3 Zanna intricata | reverse complement strand
TTTTATAATTTTAAATCACATTATACAATCCTTTTCATACCAGAGCATTTTATTTTTTATTACCTATTTCAAATTATTCTCGCATGGCTACTTGTTGGCTATTGCTCTAACAATTTTCAATTTCTTTTCTCCAAAACTTGTAATTTTTCCTTTGAGATATTACCTCAACTTGTTACACTTTCTTTTCTACATAACTACAGTTTTCATTTCCACTTTTGATTATAATATATTTAGGGTTGATATCCTCAAACTGTTTTCTTAATTTATTTCACTCTAATTCTACCTTCCTAATAATCATATTTTCTCTACTTTCACACTGCACCTCTGCATCACCAATTTTCTTCTTAATTTTTTTTTTTTTTATTTGTTCATTTTCAATTTATTGACTTTTGTCATAATTTTTTGGCCTGTACCAAAATTAGGATTTTTTCTGAGTTTAACAGTAATTATACCTTTAAATCTGCCTGTATATCACATCTCTTTATCACTTTTTTCTTCAGTTTCTTTCACTTCAACCTGCATTTCATCAGAATTAAATTTTGGTCTCCTCCTGGATATGTTTTGATATATATTGTCATGTGTTTATGGCTTGATGAGGATATTGACAATTGAAAATGTTTATATAATTTTTTGGTTTGTATGAAAATACAATTTGTTGTTTAAAAACGTTAGTAAAACAAGACCAATCAATAATAATAATGGCAGTAGTAATAATAGTAAATGATAATAATAAAAATAGTAATCAGCTACAATAATAAAAATATTGATGGCAAAAGCAAAGAATAATAATAAATGTTAATAATAAACAAATATTATCATAGTAATCATAACAATAATAATAATAAATAGTGATTACATACAAAACAGAATTAATTAATACAGGTATCTCACCAAACCATTTCTTATTTTCATGTACCATCCACACTGAAATTACTTTATGTAATTCATAATTACACTGTATGTCACTTTAGCTGCGTTGAATGTATATACCTAAAAATTCACTTCTTCACTAACTCACATCATAATGTCTCGCGGAGAGTGATTTTGCAGAAGTCTCACTTACACTGATTTTACAGAACTCATCTCAACTGGTCTCCCCCAGACTATTTATACTCCTATCCTCTTTACCAACAGACCAGACTTGCATCGAAGCATGAGAATTATCGACTACCCTCAATATTTTCCCATGAAATTCCAAACCTTGGTTCAGTAACTCTTCTCATGGAACATTTGTTTAGGCTTGTCATTGAGCTGTATTATAAAAGATGATTTTTAAACGGACCTGTTATCTTTACTAAAAGGCTTTCTTTTAGTGCCTTTCTGGAATCCTCCCATTATTATATTTTCTACTACTTTCATTGGTAGGAATCCATTAGTCAGGTCTCTTTACAATATGTATATTTCTGGTTACTTCTGCTTGGGGCGGGACATGCTTTAATATGAGCACAGTACCAAGGGAGAATTGGAGGGAGGGATTTATTTACCCCTGTGTTTCCTCTGCCACCTTTGTGTGAATGATTGTGGATATTCTAAGTCATACATGTTCAATTTGCAGCATATACCCTGATGTTACCTGGGGTAAGTAAACTGAATTCTCTCCAGCATAATTCCCTATATTATCAATCACACATGAACAATGCATATTCTGCAGGCAGTATCTTCCTCACCACAATGGTTGCATTCCTCAGATGATCTCAACAACCACTTTAAAACTACCATGACCAGTAAGCACCTGGGTTTACTTGTACTCTCCCATGTTCACGACTGAATTATCTTTAGAGGTTGGGTTCAGTCATAGATCCATCTGCTCTTCATTGATTGATTCCATACAAAATTTATGTGAAATCTTTCATATCATGTTTTAAACTATGCAGCTTGCGACCCCCTTTCCGGAATAAGTTCTTTCACACTTCCACAATACATATCCATCCACTGTGGTAACACCTCAATGGTACAGCCAGCTATTTCTCAAAGGCATGTAAGTTTGTGAATCAATTTACTTACAGAAGCTGACATTCACTTTTGGCGTGATATACAAATTTGCTGCATGCATTTTAAGTGTACCATACCCTACTACACCTCACATAATGCCACTACTCTGTTATTCTGAAAATAATAGATTGTTGCAAATACCAAATTTGGTTTCCGTTTTAAGAACATTTGTTGGTGCTCTTGGTGTCTTCTGCGACTTATCAAGTGCATTTGTTTGCATGAATCACGAACTGCTGCTCCGGAGCTTGAATACTATGATGATTAAGGAGCTGCTTATACTCTGATTCAGTCCTATTTAAAGTATGCAGTGTGTTCATGTACAGTTATCAGACGGTAGTAGAACCGTCATTAGGTATCTGATGGCATTCCTCAGATCTATTCTCAGGCCAATATTATTTCTGATTTATGTCATACTCAATACCTCTATAGAGACTGAGTATGTTTGCTGACAATACCAAGGTGATTTTTATAAATTTAAATTACTCTAATTTAGTGAGTAGTGATCTTAACAGAATAATGAATGAATGGTACTTAATTCCAGTAAAACACAAGCAATAAAGTTTCATTTGAATCATAGAACAGTTACTGATATCATCATCTACAATTGCCTTGAAATTTTCAAGTTTTGGTGATCTTTAGGGTTTCATGATTGATGATGGCCTTACTTGAAAGGGCCAGGTTCCGTCTATTACCTAAATTAAACCTTTTTTTGTTCTCCTTATATTATCATGAACAACTAACAGAAAAACTTTGCTGATTGTTATTAAGCATACGTACATTCCTTTAAATTATGGAGTTATTTCTGGGGATAATTTTGTTGATAATAAAAAGATATTTAAGATCATTTGCTTGATTTGTCAAGTGAAACCTGACTTTTTTTTTCATGCAAGTTAATTTATTCTGTGGATGTTAAGATTAAGGTTAATTTTAAGCAGAGGTTAGTGATAAATTATCACATTATGACAATACTTAACACCATCTAGAAGGACCACCATCATATAGGATACTTGGCCAAATTTATGTCACGTCAATTTAATCTAAAAAGTTATTTTAATGTAATGTAAGTTTTCTCTTTTTTTCATGGGTTTGACTTATATATTATGACTTTTCTTTTGCCATCTGTTTATTTAGCTCTATCTTGTTTATATTTAGTATCCCACTGGGGCATTACATCTGATTGATATGTACATTTTTTTAAAAGAAGATAAGTATCATAAATATTACATAATATTTATTGGTGTATAAGTTTTGTATTAAGGTTGTAAAGATGTGGTGATAATGTTCTAGTTTAGGCCACTAAATTAAATTTTATATTGTCAAAGTCATGGATGAGCTTCACTTGTCTGAAGTTTTGAAAATAGAGGTGTGAGTTAAGAGCCTACATTTCACCATATATTGCGCATATATGGTGAATAATGAGCTGTATGCCAATCTTTTCAACATATCATAGAAAATGCTTGTAGTAGATGATTTTAATGCTTACTTCGCTGATGTAGGGTACAATGATGTAAGTAGAGTAGAAAATTTATGCAAGATTTTATAGTCTATAATAACACTGAATTGATATACAAATCATCTGGCTATCCATTTATTTTAATTGTAGTGATACTGGGTGATTATATTATAAGCTATTACATAAACATCATATTCCAAGAAGAAGAGCAAGAGAAGAAGAGTATTACACACCATTTTGGACAAATGATCTGGAAAAACTAAAAACAGAGAAGGAAAATGCATGAAGGCAAGCAAAATGTACTAAGAATCCAGATGATGTTAAAGGAATGGAGGAGAAAGGCAGCTGCTAAGAAAAAAGTGTTCAATGCTAAGAGAGATAGTTTTTATAACTTCTTATGCAATATTTCTTACAAAACATGTACAGATTTATTAAAGTGATGGATAATCAACAGCCTCATACGCAGTCTCTTAAAACAGGTCAGAAAACTTTCTTTGCGGATTTGACTTAGCAAATGTTTTTAATAATTTTTTTTTTACTTTTCTCTTAACAACTAGAGTTACCAAAATACAAGTATTTTAGAAGGCATCAGGTGATGTAGCAAAGTCAATTTTAATGCCAGTTTCCAATGAACTAATTACAATGGACCTTGAGTACCTTAAAAAAAAAAAAATAGGAGGATGCTGGCTGTGACAAAATAATCACAGTATTTTTTAACACATCTTAGCCCTGTTGTCAAAGATACGAAAATCTGCCTTTTCAATCAAATCTGGAACAAAGGAGCTTCCTGGAGAAAGGCAATTATTATTAACCATTCTAAAACATAAAAAAATTTCAGAATATGTCACACTATTGAACAATTTCATTGACTAATATAATGGATAAACTTAGAACGAATGGCAAAAGGGAAAGAAGGACTGTAGTGGTGGTGTAAGTTAATTTTAAAAGTGCTTACGATTCTGTATGGAGACTGAAACTATTGGACAAATTGTTTTGCTTGGGGTTATGGGGAAGATGTTATGATGGATATATTTTTATTAATCAATGCTTTTGTTACTATAGCCAAGGAACTGTGCTAAGCCTGCCTCTATTCAATTTAATGATAAATGACTTGCCACGACAATTTAAAAACTTAAAGGTGCAAAAATAAATTGCATAAGATGATGAAGTCAAATGGGCTTCCTTGTCAAAAGTAAGGACTTTTGACAAGAATAATAAATTATACTCAAAGCTAAATGAGGCACTGTGAACATTATGCAACTGGGCTGCTGAAAATCTTATGACCATCAGCATAGAAAAAATTTTTTATCAAATCTTCTCATTGACTGACTGTGTGCCAAAAATCACCCTAAAATATGGAAGTAAAGTCATCAAGGAAAGGGATAATTCCAAATATTTTATGTACCTCGACATGAAGATGATGTGGAAGAATCATATTGAACAGGTCGCCAGCAAAGTTAAGCTAAGTATTCTCAAACACTTAGCTGGTAGGAAGTGGGGTAGCTCACTATTGGTTCTAAATGACACCTAGGATTTATATAAAACCAATGTTCCTGTATGGAAGCAAAAACCTTATAACTGCTGATACACCTGATCTAGAACTGGCACAAAATCAGGCCATGCAGCTCATTACAGAAGCTGTAAAATAACTCCTATTTCAGCACTTATGATCACTATTAAAATCATTTCTACACGTTTGCACCATCAAGGCAGGTGCAGCGACTATATTACAATATGAAAAATAAACAATACATTTTCATAATACAATATGAAAAATTTATTCAATTAGCTTTCATTAGTTTCTGGCAAAGTTATTGGGGAGAAGATCATCACCTGAAAACATAAAAAGATTTCTTCCAGTATGTCACTGAACTGAGAAAGAATCTGCCACCAACACAAGCAAAACCTTTATTTCCACCAATGTGCACTTTTAAACTGGCACCATGTATCAGCTACATTTGAAGTACAGAAGCAAGAAGTCAGAAAGCAAGACCTTAACCCCACTGTCTGGCAGATTATTTCCATGGAACATTTGGAAACATTGTATTCTAAAAATGAATGGCTACAGATGTATAGTGATGACTCATGTCCTAATTAGGAAAGTGATACTAATGTCGGAGTGTATAGTAAACTCTTTTCATTTTACCATTCAAACTTTGATAGGGAGGTTGCTGCAATTGACATTGACCTTAGACAACTCTTTGTTTGAATACATGCCTTTGGTAAGGCTATCTTTCTTTTGTGACTTAAATGCTGCTATTCCGGGTTATCAAATCTTATCTAAATCCAACTTCTTTAAAGATCTTAGACATATCGATCTCAATTAGACAGCTACAAGTTGCAGGAAAAGAGGTGATTTTCCAGTGCATTCCATCCATGTAATATATAGAGATGAACAGGCATATCTCTGGGCAAAAAAAAATGCCACAAATCTTTGTTTCAGCAGTCATTTACTTATCATTCAGCAAAGCTCTTTATTAACATCAAATTCAGAGTTTTACTCATCAGTACCTAACATCATGTAAGAAATAAAGGATGGGCTTTTCTGGTAGAGACTAAAGTTATTACACAATCATAACAATAATAATGTAATATATGTATGTAATAACAATGTTATTACAAAACAATTATAGAAACGAGAGTGTGGTCATATTCATGATAACCAACCAGCTATGACTGTCTGCATTGGATAAATGTACATCCTTCAGCTAGATGTGTCATTTGTAACGTGGAAAACAGTGTTATAACTAGTTGCTTGTAATGAATTAATGTAACTATTTTACAAATTGTACAGAAATGTCAATTACAAAAATTGATTAGTGAAAATGGAGATTAATGACCTTCTATTAAAATTAGAGTGTTTGTAATAAATAAAAAAGGGTCAATCCATTTGAAGTGTCCCTCTCTTTTTCTGTTTAGCCTCTGGAGCTACTATACGGTTTTACTGCAGAGGATGAATGAAAATGTATTTGAAGTGTTCAAAAAAAAAAAATAACATAAGCTGGTTTCTTGACTAATTCAAAAAAAATTAAAACTTACCCACTTGTTTCCTACATGTTTTAGGGCCTTAATTTTTTTTTTTATAATTTTTTACTTAAACAGTCTACCTGTGGTAGTTATTTTTGTTATGGTACACACACCTATTTTTGCGATTTTAAGGGTTTACGGAAAAAATCATAACTAAAAAACTATTGGTCCTAGAAGGATAAAACAGAAAACAATTAATTCACATTTTCTCACAGTGAAAGATTGGTCTAGTGGTTTATTTAGCTAGCTCTCTTCTTTCTATGAGGAAATTTCCAATAAAGTTAAACATGAAAAATGGTGAAATTTCACTTCTGGTAATTTTTTTTCAAGAGGTGGAATGGCATAAACAGTTTGAATTATCTTTTTATATGCAAGGGATATGTTAGTAGCTTTACCATAAATAATATTAGGATTTTCTTACCCTTAAATTTTTATGAATTTTTGAAAACTATTTTTTTGTTTTTAAATTCAAACTTTGGCTTCAAATAACTCTAATAGGACTGGTGATAAAAATCTCAAATTTGCACAACTAGCAGTGTTTTTATGGATGTTTATTTCTTTTTATATTTTTTTGTTTAATCTCCAGAACCACCATTAAGGTATATCTTCAGAGGATGAAATGAATGAATTGTAGCGTCTGTGAAAAATGCCCTGACTGGGATTTGAACTAGGGACCTCTGAATGAAAGGCTGAGATGCTACCACTTGTGCCACGGAGGCCGGCGCAGTGTTTATGGCAAATAAAAAAGTTTCTTGCGTATTGTACTAATAAAAAAGATATAACGTTTCAAAGATCATGAGAAACCTGTTAAAAGCGATACCATTTTATTAACTCATTAAATAAAAGCTCAAAAGGAGTTTCTTGTCTCCTTTGCACTTTACATTTTTTATATTTAGTCCCTCTGTTGTTGAAGTTGACATTTTCAATATTTTAAAAATATATATATATATATTTTTATTTTATTATTAATGAAATTAAATTTCAACCTATACAATTTTGATTCAAAATTAATTTTTCAGATACCATATCTATTTAAATTTTAATGTTGATGGCTTTGTACTTTTGATTGCTTTGATGGCTTTGATGGATTTGTACTTAATTTTTTTTCAGTTTTGATGGAGGTGATATACCCAAAATGCTACAAGCAGCATTCAATTGTTCAATATTGTGATATTGGAGTTATGTATTACTCTTGATTTTTGCATTCATATAGTTCTTTATTCTGCTGAGAAAAAATACTTTTGAAACAGTTAACACAAAGAGGCTTTTCAGCAATTAAATTTAAATTTGGAAAGAAGTGTTCTTTAAGAGCTTGCTCCAATGTTATTGTCTTAACTTTCTCTTAACAGTTCTCAAAGGGTCACAACAGAACTGTCCATACAGGTGTCTGAATTTCGACAAAAACGTTTTTTCATGATATTTACAAACACTAGTGACATCTGAATTAACACATAAAAAAATAAGTTGGTTTTCATCACTAAATTAACAAATTTTAATGAATTCTTTTGGCATTGTAGTATACACTGTTTAATAACATTTTTCAGTCATAAAAATCCCTATGGAACATTTTCTTCCATTGTTTTATGTGAAATTACTTTAAAATAATATAAAAATTTAACTGATTCTAAAATTTGAAATATATTATTAAGTAAAACTTATTTATTTAATAAACACTTCCAAACACAGGATGAAATTTGAGACATTTGGTAAAGATGTGAACAATATACCGACTAATGCCAGATTGACCAGTCTATAACTGCAATGCTAAATGATGCAACAAGCATGAATGATCATATTGCAAATATGAATTTTCCTGATGACTAGAAATGACTAAGTGCCTGTTATTTCGTGAACACTTCAGTTGAATGGTTCAAACAGGTCTATTTCAACTACAGTAATAAGTATAAAAATATTAAAGCACCAAGAACACAAGAAACCCCCTTGGAGCAATTATTTAGCGAGTTAAAATGATATTGCTTTTAACAGGTTTTCATGATTTTTGAGAGGTTATAACTTTTTTATTAGTAAAATACACAAGAAACATTTTTTATTTGCCATAAACATCTACAAAAATACTGCAAGTTGTGCTAATCTTAAATTTTTATCATTAGCCCCATCATTGTTACTCAAAGCTAGAAACTGACTTTTTTTTAATTAGTTTTGAAAAATTCATAATAATGTATGGGTAAGTATATCACCATTAATATTATTTATGGTAAAACTATTAGCATATTCCTATATATAAAATATATATAGGAACTATATATTTAAACTGTGTATGCTATCCCTGCCTCTTGAAAAAATTACCAAAAGTGAAATTTCACTGTTTTTCATGTTCAACTTTATTGGTAATTTTCTCATAGAAAAAAGAGAGATAGATAGATAAACCCCTGAACCAATCTTTTACTGACAGCAAGTATGAATAAATTTCTTTTGTTTCATCTTTTTAGGACCAATAATTATTTTGTTATGATGTTTTCTGTAAATCCTTACAATCACAAAAATAGGTACCATAACAAAAACAGCCGCCACAGATAAACTGGTTAAATAGAAAAAAAAAGTTTTAAGGTCCTGGGATATGTAGGCAACAAGTGGACAAGTTTCAATTTTTTTTGAATTGTCAATAAACCACACTTCTTCAAATGGATTAACAAAAAACAATAAAATATCAACATTTCCTTAAAAACTGATTAAAATAAATAATAATTAATGTATAAATTACAAAATGTAATAAAATACACGATTAAGTTAAAAAAAACACAAGTGTACATATAATTGAAATTAAACTGGAACAAGATAGGTTACATCCATTCAAAAAAAGGATTTTTAATCCTTTGTGCTCTTTTTAACCGTTAATGCTTTGGCCAGCATTGCAGGCCAAAAGCATTGCTTCCCTGTGCGCCTCTCCATATTTTAGATGTTGCTGTCCTGACAGTTCTTGTTCTGCATTGCAGGCCATAGTTCTTTTCTTTTTCTGTTTAGCCTCCAGAATCACCGTAAGGTATTATTCAGAGGATGCAGACCATAGTTACTTACATCATTAACTCTCTGTACATTGACACTGTTGTGCCCATCAGCTCTGATTTATTAATACATTCAATACACAATTGATGTTAAATAACTATTCAAATGTACAATTTTATTGTAATTGTAGCTACACTGCATGTTACCATAATAAAAAGTAATAAAAGCTGCCTAAAACAAGGCATGGAATAAAAACTGGCTATATGTGTTCAAAAAAAAATACATTTTAATGTCAGAATGATTAAGAAACATTTTCATATCAATGACTCTTATCATGGTACTGTATACAAAAATATTTTAATAAACTGTCTAGAAAATACATATTTTAGTAACAAAAAAGAACAGTTTGTGAAAACATGACTATACATGGTTATTGTATAAGGAAAGAAAACTGGGATTGTTAGACAATTATTAAGTTTTCATTTATTAGTTTTGAAAGCAAGGCATACAAATATAGTTTATTCAGCTCTCCACAAGCGGAGGGTCGGGTGCCTCGAAGAATCAGGGGGCACCCCAATAAGGTTAGTTTTTATGGGGCCCCAAGACAGGGAAGGGGCAGGGTAATCTGCTGCCATGACACTCCACAGCAACTGAGTTATGTCTAATGGCAGGTTCAGTAGCCCCAGCAGTGTAAAAAGATAATTTTGTTTACTATGACAAAACTGTTAACAAAATACATATCAATAAACAAAATTAATTTAATAGTGCTAATCTTATTATCATGACAAAGCAAGGGAATTATTTCTCAGTTCGTGAGTAATATCTAACATATGAATAAATTATATAGCATCAGAATTGTCAATGTGTTACTTCTAAATCAGGTTATTATGTCACCGCACTCTACAGAAACATAAAAAATGTCATTTAAAATAAATAAAAGCTATACCTCGGTGGCCTGCAATGCTGGCCAAGAAAGCGTTCGAGCATAATGACTTTGGCCTGCCATGCAAGCCAGAACAGCTGTGAGGGCAGCCTACATAATAAACAATCAGAGCTGTACGCAATGTGGCTAAGTCCTGCATTGCAGGCTGAGAATCGAGGGGCAGGTTAGTAAGATTTCTCCAGGGCGCAAAGGGCCCTGAAAAAATAAAAGCCCAGAATCTAAAGTCACAGAGAATAATAAATAACTTACATAAATATTAGCACCGTCAACGGTAGTTTGTTTCAGAGATAAATAGTAAGTATCAGAAAGGGTGACAGGAGGACAAAAGTTTTGAAGAAAACCTTGTCAGCCACCCCTACCTTGTGAACAGAATTGTTAATGAATGCATAAAATGCCTAACCTCAAAAGAATTGTTAATATAAAAAAAATAGTTTGAACAGGTACAACACGACTTAGTGACATAATAGTTAAATTTACCTGATTTGAAAGTAGCTGGTTGCAAGAACACACGTCCAACTTTACCAAACTGAGACATAATTTCTGTTATTTGAGTAACATTCATAAAAGGAGGTATAGTTGAAAGATAAACTATTCCTTTTTTATGAATTTTTGTTTTATCGGGATTAAATTTAACCTCACTCATAATGAATCCTGGAGAGATGCTTCATTCCACGGAACCTCTTAACATCAACAATAATCACATGGCAATTTTCAATATCACTTCCTCTAACGTGATAACTTCAAAATCTGACAAGCCAACTGACATTCAGCAAAAGAAATATAAAACGCAACTTTACAGTAATCTTATATCATACATTTTATTCTTGAAAAGCAAATGAAACAATTAAAGTTGTAATTTTAAAGTGATATTAACATTAAATACATGACACAATATGGAATAAAAACTAAATAATCAAAACATAAAAAATAATATATTTTTTTTTAGGTTTTATGCATTTTTTTTTTTATTGAAAATATATTAATTTTATTTCTATTCGAACTTATATTTGAGTGACATGTGCTATTACAATTCTTAAACGATTGCAGTAACCTGTTTCAACAGTTTGTGCTTTTGCATGCGGCGACACCTATTAATTTGTCAGGCCGTGTATTTAATGCTTGTTGACATCGCCGGTGATAGTACAATTTTCTTTGTTTTATAGTTTCTTAAAGTTGTGTTCTTGTTTCTACTAAAATATATAACATGACGAATGTTTCTTATCAAATAGCAAATCTTCTCGAGAAGGTAGTGTATTGTGTTGTATTTAAGTTGTTGATTTTATCGTCACACATTGCCACTTCGTAAAAGCACTTTTGTAGTTGTGAAATTAGTAATGATTTTTTTTTTAATTTTCATGTAAAGACCGTTGTTAATATTGTATCTACCTTCTTAATACTGTGCCCTCAACTTTGGGTATCTTAGCCTTAACAAGTGTAAGGAAAGGATTGCACTACAGTAACTTCAACATGGTTAATTTAATTCCTGTTTCCTTCCTCAATTTGTAGAATCCATTTATACCCTATTAACGAGCTTTTTTACTCGTTTACATTGATTGAAAAGTAACATAACGGATCCCTTTTTTTTCTTATTAAGGGTTTTTACTGCATTAAACTCTACTATCAAGGATAAGTTTAGTTCATGAACAATAAAGCTGGATAGTGTGAATTATATTAAGTGATCATCTGTCAAGAAAGTATTAAGATATTAGTAGTAATGGAAAAGAGTTTTATTCATATTATTTAATTCTATTAGTTTGGTGTGTAATATTTTGTGTAACTTTTTAAATGTTCCCCCTGAAATTTTTTCTTTTACAGATTTTTGTTTTGCATATTGTAACAAATTTTTTCATGACTCAATTGTTCAATGTAATGTAGGATTTTAGTTATGAAGCCTTCTTTTTCTTGGGCATAAATATTATTGTTTCTATATTAATTATTGTGCCAATCACAGCTATATAAGGGTTGTACATAAATGCCATAATTTGTCTAGTACCTATCCTTAATGTATGCCCATGGTCTTAATCAAGCTGAGTTTTCTGTTTATTTCTGGTAATAATAACAAGAACTACATATAAGACCTTAAAACCACTCTACTAATTCTTTGCACTAAAATACAAGGTCCCTTGTAACATGTCATAACTGGTTACTCAAGGTCATCTTATTGCAGGGAAGACTAATGTGTTGTTTAGATTGAATATCATGTCAGTCTAAAGAATTATTAATGTACAGTGAAGATATTTTCTGGCCGAAAAATTTGCCATTTGACAGTATTGTTAAAATGTAGTAGAACTTCTTTTCCTGTGACCATTGCTATTTTTATGATGCAACATGTGAATGTGAGAAATCTACTTTAAAAAATAATTTACTTTTTTGAGTGACATTGTTTTTAGACAATTAATGCTTCCAATATTTTAATTATTTTTCACATATATTGAGAAAGTTGCAGATTACTCAGATTTTTTGAATTAGGGGTGATCCTTTTCCTGCTGCTGGTGAATTTGATCACAGAGTTTTGTTTGCCTATTATAAATAATTTTCTTCTTGATAAGGGCTTACTCTGTTAAAACAAAATAGTTATAAATGTGATGAAATAAGTGGGAAAATTCTGTATTGCCAAGAGCCTTATGTTATTTGGATGATAAGAATTAGTGAAAATAGTTTTCAGGTTTTATGCAATTCTTGAAATTATTACTTGAAACAAAAAAATTAACCTTGATTTAAGATTTTAGATATATTTTAATGTATAGTTACACACTTGTAATGTTTGTATGAACATTTCTTATACTGTGGAATTAAATGGAGATTTTACCTTCTATTTTTGTAAATTTCTGATAGCTCCAGCTGTTTCTTTCAGCATAACGTTTACAGTGTTTTACAACTTTAAAACTTATATGTGAAATCTTATAGAAAATTGTATTATTATTTAAATTGCTTAAAATCATCCTATTCTTTTTGTGTAAAATTAGCAGACAAAATAGAAAACTCAAAATTAATTTTTTAAATACGGTATGTTAGTTTTATTTTCAAAAAGTCTGGAAGTTTGTATTGATAATATATTAAAAAAAATATAATTTGTGCACTAAGTATTGTTATTTTGGAAAAAAAATGTGCTATCTTTATTAATTTAAAAATAATGTAATAAAAATTGTAAGATACAAATATTGAGCTGTACTTACTGAACCTTAATAATCTGTACATGAAAATGTATCTGAATGACCTTTACATTTAACTTTGTAAAAACACTCCAAAGTTTTAGCTTGCGTTCACATATAATTTTACACATATCCTTAATTTCCAATTTATTTAAATAATATTTTTTATGTTGAATTATTTCATTATACTTTTTACATTATTTTCCTACAATCATTAGCAATATGTAACCTTGTTTTTTTTAGTATGAGAGGATTTAATTTAAAAACTAAAGTTAAATTGGCATTTTAACAACTACTAGAATATACACTAGCATAATTATTAAAACAAGAGTTTACATTGCATTTTGCATATTAGAAATTTGTTTTCACAAAAATCATGTCTATAAAAATTGCAAAAGTGATAATAGTACTATAAGATATGTCTGGAATTTTCATCTTAATATATAATTTAAGAAAAACATTTGAATTTAGAAAATAAATATTAAAAAATGTGCATATTAATTCTGGTCTTTAAAGTATCTTTTACCTTTCAAAATTAAAAGATTAGTCATATGCAAAAGAAAGTACTATCGTTTGATTTTAATTAGTTTCTTTAAATTTCAGTCATAACAATGTAATATAGAAATAAAAATAAAGAATTAATTTACAAGTACATTATCCCTTTTAAGCTCAGATGTTAATTAATAATAACAGTATAAAATCTAATACATGCAGACAGTCTGATGCAAAACACTGGTATAGTATGGCTGTAATAGTCCCTTAATGTTAATATTCTCTTGGTAATAATATACATATGTTAAAAAGCAAGAGAACTTAAATATTTAATACAGTTTTGAGTACAAATTATTAGAATTGAAAGTAATATGAAGAGTAGAGAAAAAAAGTGCAAACTCTGACTGAATTGTAACAGTGTAACTCTTAAAAATAATGTATATTAGAAGTCATACAAATACATTGTAACAATACATACAAGTAAATAAAAATAAGTAATAAACAAAAAAAAAAATGTATATTAAGTTGATACAATTTAATTACTGAATAAAAATGTTTAATTTAAATATACTTAAGTTCAGATAATTAATACAGTTTATAGTACAGATATAATTAGAATTTAATATTAAGTCATTACTGTCAGTATATTATATATGAAAGTACACGTTCTGATTGGATTTTAAGTAGCTTCTCGATGTCACTTATACCAGATATCCGCAACTTTACTTACTTGAGAAACTTTTTAATACTACTTTTAGTCAGTTTAATCCTCTCTGGTAATCAATTGAAAATGTTGAGAGCGAGGAACAACATTTCTTATTATCAAGGATAAGTATAGTTCATGAACAACCAAACTGGATTTTTATAATCTCCCTGTGATTTATTTGATGAGATTTAAGATTTGCAATGGTAGTGTCTCCCCAACCTAAGATGTCATAATTTATTTTTATTACTGAAAAGTATATTGTCATCGTGATAGGACATAATAGCTTGCAAATAAAGTAAAATATTCTTAACTTCCTATTTCATTTTGAATTTAAGTTGTTAATACAAATCTAAATTGCCATTTAATTGTATTACTTAGTCTTCACTATTTTAATCTGAACACAAGAATTATTTCATGTAGTTTGCTTTGCGTGTATGTGTGGGAGTGTGCACATGTGTGTGTGTTAGTGTGCGCGCATGTGCGTGTGTGTGTAAAAGTGTTCATAGTACATGTAACCTTGTGGTACTCTGCACTTTATTTTGTTCATTCTGCTTATATACCCATTTACTTTAATGTATTATTTTTCTTCCCGTAATAGTACTCCTAAACCATTCCCCTAATTTTGCTATTAACAGCTTTTGTAACAAACTTAGGGGTGATCAATATTGTATTTAGGCCATAGTTATGCCTAAAAATAAGTCGTTGCATTATTCATGTCATTTGATATCAGCATCTTGGCAAGATATCATCAACCAAAGTACTTGTACTTGGAATATTCCTGATTCTGAGTCTAACCCTTCCTAATCAAACTAGTTATCACTGAAAACAGATTGATTTTATTAAGAAAAATTTATAGTGTCTTATTTATTATATGATCTAATTGTTCTTACTTTTTCTGTTTTGGATATGAATCTGAAAATATTTTACTGAAAAAAACTTTCATTTTGATTTAATTATTTTTTTTATTCTTGTCATATTTATTTTTTTAGTATTTTTGACCTACTATTTGATGTAACAAATGTTGTGAAATAGATATAAACAAAAATTTTACTTTCTAAATAATGATTTATAAGTTGATAATTCAGGATAAAGAATCAAAATTGTATCATTGTACCAAATTGTTTCATAAACATAGATATCTTTCAATATAATATGTTCATCATTTTATTATGTTTAAAGAATAACCTTCTAAGTGAAAAATTATTTTTTAAGGGGTAATGTATTATAGTATTTTCACTACTTTTAAAGTTATTAATTTTTTAATTCTTACTGGTTTTCTTCATGTTTTGGTAATAGGAACATGAATAATCTTCTTTTTTTTTTTTATCCAATAGGGATCCAATCACTAGTTTGAGTTTTGAGTTCCATAGGTACATAGAATTGTCATTCCACTAAGCTCCAGTAAAGAAACAGCTTCCTTGCTTGCTATCAGAAGGTTCAGCTTGGTACTGCAGTGGAACTTGGGTGGCCCTTTTGAATGAAAAAGGGAAGAGAAGAGTCATTTACCTGTCTTCCTTTGGACCTTCTCTTCAGGATTACTTATTTTGCTAGAATATCAGTTTGTAGATTAAAAAATACTATTGTAGTTT
The DNA here is from genome assembly GCA_010016005.3 of Zanna intricata. Taxonomy (NCBI): domain Eukaryota; kingdom Metazoa; phylum Arthropoda; class Insecta; order Hemiptera; family Fulgoridae; genus Zanna; species Zanna intricata. The sequence goes on along the minus strand of JAAAKQ030004183.1, from coordinate 2,457 downwards.
TGTCGTCTTTTTTATTAATATTTGTTCAATTAAATTTTATGTAATCTGTTTTAGATGACATCAAGTGACAAAGACTTCAGATTTATGGCTACAAATGATCTTATGACTGAACTGCAAAAAGATAGTATCAAACTGGATGATGATTCTGAAAGAAAAGTTGTTAAAATGTTATTAAGGCTCCTTGAAGATAAGAATGGTGAAGTCCAAAATCTAGCTGTTAAGTGGTAATGTATTGAACTCGTTCTATATTGTTACTTTCTTTTGTTTCTCTAGTCTGCACTGATTTAATAAAAATATAAATATTTGTTACTTAGTTAAAATTTAACTTGAAAAAAAAGTGTAATTGTTATCTTATTGTTTGTTAGGTTGGAGAAATTATGGAAATATGTAAAAGAATTTGCATGCATATACATGTGTATTTTGCATTGAAAATAAATGTTAAAAATTTTAGTGATGATTTATTATCATTGTGGTTGTATTTAAAGTCCTCATATTTTAACACAGTAGTAACAGTTATTTTTATCAATAATGGTATTTATTTTATAACATTTAAATAATTCATTTCTTAACATATGGTACGTTAATAAAAAGAATAATTAAAAGCAAATATATTATCTTAGTATTTTTTGCTTTGAAAATACAGAATTACATTACAGCTGGACTGTACATGACCTGGCAAACTGCGTCAGTTTAAAACCTTATGTTTACACCTAAACTTGACCTATCTGGAAAAATCTTACCTTTTTGCCTTCCTGCAATTGTAAAATTCAGATACTGAAAAATCCTATGTATTATGTACAAATTTTGCACAAAATAGATTGGTAACTTAAATACAACTGATTTTTACACAATAATTTTAGCAATAGTTATAGTTCTAAGAGGTCAAGTTAGCTTCAATGAACAGATTTTTTCAATTTGTTTTTTTTAATTTTTTTTTATTATATTATTGTGCTTGCTGCATTATAAATATCCCATGATTTTCCATTGAAATAAGGAAATATGTTGCTTATAAAGTTGGCATAGTAGGAAAAAATATGCTTATGTCTCAACAGCTAAAAGTTGAATTGAAAATGAGTGGTTAAAGTTAATTTTAATTTCTAATTGTGTAATGTGTATGCCATATCTGTAATGAAATTGTGCATGTTGACGTATTAAAAGCCAAAATATAATAAAACAAAGCACAATAATATCTGCCATACCATTTTTCACTTATTATCTCAGGGTACCATTGTTTCCATTTTGGGTTTGTTCTGATGTCATCGTACAAAAAGACATCCACTACATAAATAAGAATAATTAACAATTTTAAATGTCGCTTATCACTATACTAATATTGTGAAAACAATGAATTTGCTCAGACATTTGTGATTAACTGTAATTAGTACTTTTTTTTATATTTAAATAAAGAGTATTTCCATGCTCATAAGAGTAATATATATATCATCCACATATGTGCATACTCACACATGCATGCATGTGAGCACACACACACATACATATATATATGCACTCATATGACCATGTGTGTGCTCACATACACACGTGTGTGTGTATATAGAGGTATATATATGTATATAGCAGTATGTGGTCGCTGTATATATATATTTTATTATTGCTTTTAAATTTGTAACATTTTCTTTTATTCCTTTATTGTTACTAAATTTCTTTTCTCATTAACTACTTTGGAGTTATTATAAGGAACAAACAGTTAAAAAAAATAAACAATAAGAAAAAAGAGTGTATTGGTATTGAAGAGTTATATGTTCTTATATACTTGCTATGCTTATTTGTAAAAGTAAAAAGTAATTAGTCATTTTATGTTGTATTTCAACAAATCTTTCTTTTTTTTTAATTTATATATATATATATTTGTATTACAGCCTAGGACCACTAGTTAACAAAGTGAAAGAATATCAGGTGGAGACAATAGTTGATGCGTTATGTGATAATATGGTATCTGAAAAAGAACAGTTACGTGACATATCAAGTATAGGATTAAAAACTGTTATTAGCGAATTACCTTTAGCTTCTAGTGCACTTGCTGCAAATGTCTGTAAGAAAATAACTGGAAGATTAAGCAGTGCAATTGAAAAGGTAATAGTTATTTTATAATGGTAGATATAATCATTTTGTTTAATATTGAAATATCTAGTTTTCTTCTACATTTTTATTGTAACCATTATTATAAAAATAAATGTCTCGTATCCCAGCTGCCTTTAGCAACGGAGAACTGTGGAATAGTCTGGCAACTCATGCAATGAAGTTGCCCTTGATTTCTCATGTCATTTTCGATCTTATACCTATTAAAGGTGTTCTCTTGTGGAAAGTGAGGATATCATAATATATTTATATCTCTGTCTCTCCTTTTCCCATCCGCATAATATTTTTTTTTTTTTTTGTCTTCAGTCATTTGACTGGTTTGATGCAGCTCTCCAAGATTCCCTATCCAGTGCCAGT
>JAAAKQ030004172.1:0-18775 GCA_010016005.3 Zanna intricata | reverse complement strand
TAACTGCCACCGATCGTTAACAGCCCCGACGACGTGTACGTAGGACACTGTCTTGCAGAAGCAAATTAAGTTGCTACTGGTAGCAGGAATCGCAAGTACAGTACGGGGCCAGAGGCCGAGAAGCGATGAGAGCTGTGTGAATGTTGGGGGCCTACTCGAATGTAAGTATGATGTACGACTGCCCCATTCTTGGAGGAGCCAGAGCTCAAGCCACCCTGGAACAGAGGTCAAGGGAAAAATTGGCAATTCATAAGCAGTAAGTCTGTGTGGCGTGAACCGCCCTGTCGGACTGTGTGGGAATTCCTTGATGTAGTTGCATTGTTCAACTGGCATCAATAGCTTGCTTAAGGGAGGACTGTAACTATAGTGCTAGAAGAAGCTACTTGAGTAATGATTGATCTACAATCCCTAGCTCCAAGCAGCCTATAAAGGATACACAGGTACTTGCTGCCATTGAATTAAATTAACAAGATAAAATTTTAATTTATGATGTTCATATATTCTATTGTAAGACAGGGTGCATCTACCCATTTAGAAAATATATGATATGTGAACGCCTGGACACAATAGCAACCGATGCAATAGACTGTGCTTATACCTTCACACAGTTAGGTTAGCTCCAGGAGCTATTAGGAACTGGTCGCTTAAACTGTTTCAAGGTAGATTTGCTCTTCAAGGAATGGATATTCAGTCTCATTTAGGCAACCGAATGGATGGTGGCAGGAGAAATTCCAGTAATAATAGTGAAGAAGTGGCTGAACAATTTTAATTCTAAAATGAAAATTCAAAACCACTGTGTTCTGTTATTCCTCGATAATGCAACTTGTTATCCTCCTCTCTTCAGTCTTTTTTAAACTTTGCAGTAATGAATCATCTGCATACCTCATTCAGTATAAACAAATTTGGCTGGTATCTTTCCATCCTTCGTTTTGATGAGACATCATGTATCATTTTTCTTTAAGATGGGTAGAGAATAAAATCATCTTGACTGCATTCTCCAGACTTTATTAGTAAAGGAAAAATATAGGAGTGAATATCCTTTTCCAATATTATTGATCTATTTGTTCACATAGCATCCAGCTGCATTGTTCAACTCTCTTTCTTGTTCTTCCACTCTTAGCCTCTCTTCTTCAGTTCTGTATATGTGTTCCTTGGCTAGCTGTTTCTTATTTTGTTATTCATACATTGTTTTTATCTTCAGCACCAAAGATTTTAACTTGCTTATTGACCTTAAAGTTGATTTTATTGTTGTAATAACAGTTCAGTGAAATTCATTTGTCATATTCACAATACACAATATTTTATGACAAGCTTTCATCAGGAAGAAGATCATTTAATGTCACGATTTAAGTATAATGTGACTTTAGATCAAATTCGTATAATGTTAACACCCAATACAGTGTAGAATATGAATATATTTACATTGTAATTGTCATAATATTTCATGAAAATATTGAAATTGTAAAACAAAGAAAGATTGTAAGCAATAGAAAACAGTGTGAACTGTTTATGTGTGTTGCAAGATTTAACAATTTTCACTATAAAAAAGTAAAAATTAATTCTAATAAAAAATAAAGAATTTTTATTCTTTAATATATTATTTAATATAATTTACTATATTAATAATAATTACAGTATTTTCTGTAGAATTGTAATTAAATTAACATGAATTTATGCATAATTATGGAATTTCATTGTGTATTTGTTTCACTATTTGGCTACCTTGCATTGATTGATTTATCAAAGGTAAAAATAATGCCATAGACTCAGATCTTGCCTCCAAACCCTGATGTGATATTTCAGTTAACTTCATCTTCCTGGTTTATAAGTTTATAAATACTAAGTTTCTTCTTAAATAATGAAAATTTGTTAAAATGTTCAGTAAAGAAGGGTTATTAATAATAACATGGCTTTCTTAATACTCCAGAAACTGATTATAGAATGCCAAAAGGATTTTCAATTACTTTTCTGCCTGTAGACAGTCTAATTGAATATTCTCTTCTATGTACTTTTGTTGCAGGATCCTGAATATACTCATTAAATTTGCAGAAAGACAGAATGCTTCTTTGGATACAAAATAATTGTGATTGGTAATCTTCCTGTTGATAAATTTGGCTTTGGTTTATTTAAAGTATTGTTCTCTACTCTTCTATATAATTCATGGCTAATTACTCCACCTTGTGAAATTCTTCTTTGACATCTTTTGTTGATACAAAGAAAGTTGTTTTGTGAATCAACAAAAATAAAACAAAACAAAACTGAATGAATATTTATAATTTCTTTCACTCACTTTCACTGTTTATATACTTTCCTTCAAGACTCAAGACATGGAAGAAGATCTCATTTCTCAGAGGTTATCTGCGATTCTGATCCATTCTTCAACTGATGAGGAATCAATAAGATAGTTTTTGATTTTTTATCAGAAAATAGTTAAAATACATATTTGATGAGCAGCATTATACTATGCACTATATAACATTATGAACATTCTTTTTCAAAAAGGTAAAGGTTATTTTGAAATGGTTTACCCAGGATGAACCAATGCAGATCTGCATTCACATATCCAACATTGTCATCAGAACAACAATCAACAAAGGAAGTAAAGAGGAATGCTAACGTAATCATGCAGCAAGAAGATGTTTCTACCAGAAGCTTGGTTGCATAATCTGGACTAGTGGGAGGAAAGCTAAGGATTTGTTTTATGAATATTCTGACTAATAATTAATTGTAATGATAAAAACAAACTGAAGTTATATTTATTATGAAAATAAAATGCCATATATTTGTATTTGGTTTTAGTTCCACTACTACATTCAGTGACTTCCTTAAAAATAAATCTCATTTATTGTCTTGATGTTTAAAAAACTTATTGTCTTCTTTTATAATTATTGGCACTGTTAAAGTTAACAGCATACTCATAATCCTTCCGTGACATATGAAATTTTTTATGATATTCACTAATGCTGCTTAATTAACATTTCTTTTTTTAAATAAATTTGTCTGCTACCATCACTTTTGTTCTTTCTTCTTTTTTAACATTATTTTGTTATCCCATTACAACACATTACAAACTAAACCAACTTTTAAATTTGATGTTCATTAAATTAAAGTGGCACATCAAATCCAAACATTTAGAGTGAGCGTTTGTAAAGAAACAATTTTATTAATGTGATTCTCAGGGTAGCATTTTATTAAACATCAGTAATTGTCATAAAATCTTCTGCATATTCTTGGTTCATTTACAAATTTATATGAATTTGGGTTTAAGTTAAATCGTATGTTAATATGCAATTTATTTTTGCATAAATATAAGTTATAAAGTCTTTTGTTTAAATTTTATGTATTAATTGTATTATTTACATTACAAGTGTTTTTTCAAAAGTTGTTGCTTTTATTGACTTAACCTTGATGTAATATAATAAGATCAGGCAAATATTAAGTACGAGTATAACTCAAATTGCACAACCAATAGGAGCTTTGATAAATGGTATTTACTTTCTGGTTGTGTGTAATAATCAATCCTGTATTCTAACAAAATTTATTTTTATTGCAGGCTGTCAGCTATGAGCCTGCTCAACCCCTTCAACAACATACAAATCTTGTTACAAGTCACGCTATTTACCAGTCAATGAATCCAACACCGTTACACCATTACACACCGAGTCAAGCAATATTGAGTAGTACTGCTTATTTGAATACAGCATCTACACCAACTCAAACAATTCATCTTGCAGCTCCAATCAAGGTGGAGTCTGGAGTTGGTGGAGTCTCAGCTTCACCAACAATTCATCATCATCCCCCTACTCATGTAATTCAACAACATTCAATTCCAGAACCTCAGCCAGTTCATATTGCTACAGAACAACCATCAGATTCTGATATTACTCCTGAGCCTACATTTCCTGAAGATGATTTTGAATATTATAAAGAAATATTTAATTATCTTACTGCTAATCAGTTTCCAGAGGGAGTATCAGAAAATTATAAAAAACATTTAAGGAAACGTGCTCAGCATTATACAGTAAGTATAATTTTGTTAACTCATTGTATGTTTTTGCTTTCTTTTTTTCACATTAAAAATGTTTTGTAATTTAACAAATGTTAGAGAGAGTTTAACAAGAATGTTATTGCGTATTGCTGCTTATTCCTTAGAGAAGTGTTGCTTTTTTTTTGCTGTGCAGATCATTTGTTAGATACTTTAATTATCTAAGGTACTGTTTTGATGAAAATTAGACTAAGGAATCCATTTTTAAATTGAGTTTTTAACATGAATTTCTTGACTGTAGTTGTAAATGTTTAGAATTGTAAGAGTTTTATTTTAATCTTGAAAATTTTGCCAATTCCTTTCTTTTTTTGTACCTAAACGTATTTTTATTGATTATAAAAATTACAAATTTTTGTGGTTTTGTTATATTTTTCTGCTAAATACGTAAAAAATATGAAGTCTTTTTGTTCTAATAAACATCCTTCCTTCTCCTCTACCCTCCTGTTTTCCTTATTCTTCTTCGTTTTTCGTTGAACAGATAGCATGGTTGAATAGATACTTAGCACTACCTCCCTACAGCAAAAGCTCTAAGAATTAGTTGACCCATTAAGATGTGATAGGCAAAAATCAGAAGTATTATTTTCACCACTATTAGCATTCCGAATTCATTAATATACTAAAGAAAAACTACACATCTATAATCTTCTTGTTAATAGTTGTTCCATATACTGTATTCAGTGTGTATCTAAAGCATTTTAAATGAACTCTGAAAGATTTTTTTATATAAACATCAGTTAGATATAAGGTAAAAAAATAATTCCACTAGTTATATAAACTTTCATTTTATTACCTGAAGCTCTTTACGTTGTCGGTCAGATGTAAATGGAAATTGTCCAACACTAACATGCTTCTAATTTTAAACCAGCTCCATGACAATGTTCCTCTAAAAGTTTGATCTAGTATAACACAAGTACATTATTTATCCATTCTTTTTCATGGCATTGATAAAATTGCCTTGTTTGGTAATTTTTCAGCTGTTGGAAGAGTTTTTCATTTAAATGTAGTATAATGTAGAATAGCATTAGCAAAAAACATTAGTGTCACAATATATCATAGTTTTCTGAAGTACATAATCCATTAAATTTCTCACTGTGTTAACTGTTGTTGCCAGCATTTAAAAAACAATTAATTTCTCCTGATAACCATCCTGCAGTCATTGATACTAACTGTATGTTCCTCCTCATGGATAACCCATACCTATGAACATTACAACCATTGAGCAAGGCATCTGAAAGAGAGGAGGCTAACAAATTAGACTGCTTAAGTTTTGGAATATTTCACCTTTACAGAATAAATGTCTACTAATCTTGTTAGACTGTTGGCATTATCTATGAAATGTTTTCTCAAATGTGGCCCATAGTTTTCAGATGCTTCCTGATTGTATTATGCTCACTTTAAAATTTAATTAACTATTTTGGGCAGAAAAAAAATGATCTTACCTTCTTTTTAACATTTAAAATTTCTTGAATCAGTTAATAGGAGTAATCACCTGATTTGTGATAAAATTTCATAATGATTGAAAATAAAATTATAAGAATATTTCTAGTAAAATTTCAAAATTGAAGGATATGATTAATTTTACTGTTGATATTAATTTATAATCATTGCATGTTTTTATGTATCTCACTTACTGCTGTTATGAAAAAACATTTTTATTATGACGAAACCGATGTTTAATTAGATTGTGTAGTACATTTTAACTGAATAAAAAATCTATTCTGTGTTCAGGTTGTACTGTAATTTTCAACCATTCTCTACTCTTTTCTTCTTATTTTTTTTCTGAAAGCAGTTGCTGCTCATTTTATAACTTTTATATTTGGTATTAATAGTTAACAGTGTGAAGGTTTAACCTTGCATACATGTAGGTCTTAAGCTAAATTAGATGCTTGTCATCTTAAAATAACATTCCAATAGGTGAGATTTACAAGAAAAATCTGTGAATAGAATCTGTATAGGTATAAACTGCAGACAAAGTTTGTTTGTGGTGTAACTGATGTCCTCATAGCATTGAAGTTAAAGAGGTGCTGTAACATTAAGGTAAAATAGTGTAGTGAGATCTTTATTAAGGATTTACTAACATGTCTTTTTCTACAATGTCAATTCATATTGGTATGTATTCATTTCCTATTTTCTCTGTTATTTAAATAAGTATATTCAATTATTAATATAATGTTAGATATGTTAATGGAGACATCAGAGGTTCACTAAGCGTCATGCTTATAGCACATCAATTTTTATTCTCAGGTTTTCATTTTTATTACCAAATTGGTAAGTGATTTTCATCATCTAATGTACTATTATCACTTATTGTTTTGTCAGATGTGATTATTTTGTTATTGTTGTTTAATTTTTTTCCCCGTTTCTGTTGATTAATATATCATAATAATTATTATACGAGGGTTATTTTTTTTCAAGGTCCAATTGGTCACTAAATTAAAACCACAGTGGAAATAAAAAATTTTTTATTTGTAACAAGTAGTTACATAGTTACACTATTTCTCTACATAGTCGCCACTCCGATTTAGACGTTTGTTGTAGCGTGGTACCAACTTTCCAATACCCTTGTCATAGAATGGAGCCGCCTGTGTTTTCAGCCATGTTTCTACCCTGGTCTGCAGCTCGATGTCAGTGCCAAAATGTTGTCCTCCTAGTCAGCGTTTGATGTGAGCAAAGAAGTGAAAATCTGATGGAGCAAAGTCCGGGCTGTATGGTGGATGATCTAACACTTCCCAACAAAAACGCTGCAGGAGCTTCTTTGTTACAACTGCAGTGTGTGGCTGAGCATTGTCATGGGGAAAGACAATGCCTGATGACAACATTCCTCTCCGCTTATTCTGAATTGCCCATCGTAGACGTTGAAGAGTCACGCAATATGAGACTGCAGTGATGGTCGTGCCACGTTCTATGAATCCCACCAAGAGAACTCCATTCCGGTCCCAGAACTCAGTAGCCATACACTTTCTGTTAGAGAATGTCCGCTTGAACTTCTTTGGTTTACTGGGAGAATAAGAATGCATCCACTGTTTGGATTGTTCTTTTGTTTCTTCAGTTTCGAAATGGCCCATGTCTCATCCCCTGTGACAATTTTGTTCAAAAAATCTTCTCCTTCTTGTGGTAGTGCTGGAGAAATGTTAGGGAGGTGTCCATTCTCATTGTTTTGTGATGGTCGGACAGCATCTTGGGAACCCATCTCACACACAGTTTGTGGTACTGAAGTCTCTCATTCACAATGTGGTGTAGAGAGCTGACCTTGAAATTTCAGGAAACAAATCACTCAATACAGAAATTGTGAACCGACGATTATCTTGAATTGCCTCCTCCACTCGCTCAACAAGATCATCGGTTGACACTCGCTTCTTTCCCTGACTGCCTGCATCATGAACATCTGTACGTCCTGCTTTAAAGTTCCTGTACCATTGTCGCACTTTGCTGTCACTCATTGAAGTTTCACTGTACACATTACTTATTCATCGATGAATTTCAGCTGCATTACACCTCTCAGCCTGAAGAAATTGAATTACCGCACGCACCTCACACTTGGCAGGAGATGCTATTGTAGACATGTTTACGTGCTAGCTGTTTGTTCAGAACTAAACGAAGTGATACACGTGATTGAAGGCCATACTAGAGATGCCGCGCAACACATATGCGCAAAGGTTCATCTGATTTTTGCATGGGTTTTTATTTTGCGACCAATCGGATCCTGAAAAAATAATAACCCTTGTTTGTTCATAATTAGTAGTAGTTTCTTTTATCTGATATGATTAAAATTAAGTTTAATCAATTCTCTTTTCTTAATCTGTGTTGAGCTTTTGTTTTTTGAATGATGCACATTTGTTTGATTTATAACTTCTCATGATTTTTAGGTTATTTTCTCTGTGGATTACTGATGACCTTGAATCAACCACATAATGAGTTGTTTGGTTGCTTAGTGTCATATATCTTTTTGAATGAATGTAATTATTGTTATTGAACTATTCAGCATTTATTAATGACTACTGTTTAGCTTGTTAGATTTTTACTTTACGTTGGTCAATAGATCAGAGGCAACAGTTATTATTTAGTATAGCAGTTAAAAAATTGAAAACTCTTGATTCAGCTGGGACCAATTTCCCCAATATTCATGGATTTTATTTATCCAGTCATTTCACACATTTATCATCAGCGTTGCCAAGCATTCCTACCGGCGCTCCAGCAAAGCAGTGCAAACCTAAAAGGCAGTCACTGCCCCGCCAGAACTATGCCACAATGCAAACTCAGTATTAAGAAAATAACCGTGGCTCGTCACCAAAATTGCCTATGTCCAGCCACATAACTGGACAAGCCGGAACCCTAGCCAACCAGGAACTTTACCAGTCTATGGTAAAAATCCTCCCATGTCGAAAACAATTTTTTACAACCAGAAGAGAAATATAATTCTTATATTTGTAACATAATTATAGCATCCAGAATAGTTATTTGTATTTCATATTTTTATCAAAATCTTGTATTGTTTGTAAAATTAGGTGTTTTTTTTTTTATTGGATTTTTATCAGCTTGATCACGTGTGGTGGTAAGAACACTAACTTTATACACAAAAGATTTTCAACGTGTGGATGAGCCGAACAGTTGAGCAGCAGTCAATGAGCAAAGTTTCTTTCTTTTTTTTTTGAGGGGGAAATACATTTATGTAGACCCCATAAATAGGATAGTGTCGGGCTCACAAAGGCTTCGCTAGCCGTTAAGTATGAGCTCATGTATGCCTGAGAATACTGACTAAACCTAACCTCCTCTACGTTTTCACACTACCAGGGATAACTGGAACCGCCGACAGGCATTACATCAGTCACCCCCGAATGCTGTGGCAGCAGATTGTCCCACCCTGCTTCACCTACATCTGGAGGCCTCCTATCAAGGTCTTTTCTGTATCATTGGTGAATTTTGACCACCCCTTCTGGTCAGCCAAAATGCCCCTCCTCAGGAGAGCTGCCCGTTTTGGCCCTACACTATCTAGATCCGGTCATGCATTACACATGACCATCACCTTAACTCATTTACACTCTCACACCTTGAGGGTCCCCCGTGCCATCATCAGAGGCAACCTGACTTCCCCGCTCTTGAGTGCAAGTGAGCCAAGGTGTCCTAGACAGAGAGGCTGTCTCCTTGGCCCTAATCGTTGCCACGATTCGACCCCTCTTCTTTTTTTTTTTTTTAATGATTGTAACACGAGCACACATACACGATACGTATAGCATACATATTATTCATCATATATTATAACCCAATTGTTGTTTCATTATAATTTCTTCTTCTTATAATTATTTCATTACTGAGACACAGAACTTAAATTAAAACATACATAATAACTACAATAACAATTAGTCACTAAACTAAATTAACTTCTACGATATTATCCACTAAGAGCGAAAGAGCCCCTAATATACATCACCGGCAGAGTGACAGAGGAGGTTCAGAGAACCTCTACTCCCTCTCATCTGCCTCAAGCCAAGCAAAGTACTGCTACTTAATTCTTAATTTACAAACCCATTTTTGAAACCAAGATGTAAAGATATCGCTTGTCATCTAAGCTTTCTTGTTACATTCGTACATAACAGGAAGCAATTTCAAATTTTTAAAACATCAGTGTTTAGCACTTTTTTCTATAACCACAGGTTTTTTTGTCAGTTCCAGTCATATTTGTAACAGTTAGTACTGTTAGTCATTCTTTTGATCATTTTCCCCTAGAACACATTTCCCCTTCAAACGCAAGGGTTTTTTCTGGCATCAGTTTAAAAAAAAAGGATTGGATTTATAAACACTAGATTTTTTTGTTCAAATAATAGTCCCTTTTTAATTTTTGCCAAATGGTTTCTTGCAATTTTTCTGATACACAGCAGTTGGAGCTGTTGCAGCCTTGCCACTTATTCTCTCCGACACAATATCATGACTCCTACAGAACCATTGTATCCAAGCTGAAGTTATTTCATGTGGATTACCGAATTTTTCTAAAAATTTGTTCGCCTTAGTTTGCAATATAGGACAGCTAATAGGAATACACTAGCCCTCTGTTATTTAAACCATTTTAATACCACTTGGTCTACATCCTTATGTTGGTAAGGCCGTAATTCTTTGGTTTCATAGAATTTGTTTCTAACTTTTTCCATGGGTTTTCCGTATCATTGATACCATCGAATGACCTACGTCTAATTCTTGAGCATGCCCCTATCAGTTCACCATTCTCTAACCACCAGAAAATAAACTTCTTTTCCTCTATTATGAATGTTTTTCATAAAGTCATAATTAAATCTCTATGGATTTAATCACTGTGAATTACACAGTATATGTAAAATAAAATATATAGTATGATATGCTCACAGCAAAAGATTATTAACAACTGAATGTGGCTGCTTCAGTTTACTATAATCTGCTAAAGGAAGAAGATAAAAAAAAAACAAGAACTATATAGCACATATGCAGATAAAAAAGAAAAGGTGACTCTTTTTAAACGGCAAACCCTATTTCTGTAGTTACAATATAGGTAATGATGAGTCACTTCCGTACATCATTATATAAAATGTAGCATTGCAGTAGGTAAAATAAATCATAATAACTGATATGTCACTACAGCTGATGTAGTTTATAAAAAGTATTTGTACTGTATTTATGTATTAACAGCATACCAACCAACCAAAAGTCTTAAGTTTTTGGTCATATATCCAATATATCATTTTATCCTTATTTCACTATAATCGATAACTATTATTGTAAATAAATTATATTTTTTCCACCTTACAAACACAAAGATGTAATTTTTACTTTTCTCAGATCTTTCAGTTTTTTGTTTTTAAACCATCATCAAGAGATTAAATTAGTTATATTACAAGTCAAAAATTAACATTAACCTTCAAATGTAGGTTAATTTTAATTTGTAATTTATAATTGTATTATATGATTTATAATAATTTAAAATTAAATAATTTTAAATTAATTTTAACCTACAAATGTAGGTTAATTTTAATTTTTGACTTGTAATATTTTAATCTCCTGATGATGATTTAAAAAGAAAAAACCAAAAGATCTTGAGAAGAGTAAAAATTATGTCTTTGTGCTGGTAAAGTGGAATAAAAAAAAAATTAATTAATTTATTACTTATAAACTAGCGGAAACCATGTTAAAGAAATTTAAACTATTATTATATTAACACTATTCCAAACCAACCAACAGACAAGTTTTTTGGTCATTATCCGCTTTCATTATAAACAATACTGTATTTCATTAATTAAAAAAAAAAAAAAAAAAATTATAGCACAGTAAATATTTATGTGCTTTTGCTATGTATGGAAATTAATAATTGTACTTTGATCTTAAAAGATTAATAATGCAGCTGGTAAGATTAATCATCTATTAATCTGAAAAGTTTAATAATCTAGCTCATATATAGTAAGAAGGTTGTCAGAAATCTTTTCACAATAGTATATTGCTAACAGATTTAAATAAAGGTGAAACATTAGTATAGTCCTATTACCTTGTAATGGGAAACATTGTTCACAACACATTATTATCAGTTTAGGATAAAAATTGTTATCTTCCTTTCTAGATCCTATTCATTTCTGTAAGTAATTTAATTTACTTTATGTTCAAATAAAAGTAATCATTACTTAGGTTTATACTTCTCAAATAATTTTTTTACATCATTTTACTACAGTCTTACACTGAGAAAAAGAATTATATATTGATTGTCATTTTAAAGATATAACTCATATTCAAGGTATTATTTTAGATAATTTTTAAATTTTAGCAATATTTTCAGATAATTGATGGGAAATTATATCACAGCAGAAAACAGCCTAAAGAAGTTATAATGAAAAAAGAAGATCAACTGAAAATGTTAAAAGATATCCATGTTATTGAAGAAACAGGTTAGTTGATAATATGATTAGAAAATTTTCTTTCTACATTAAAATTTTAATCATTAGAATTAGCTTTTATTCTGCATTCCCATCTAGAGTCTACAGGACCTTAATGTTGTTGGGGAAGTTTGTTGATCATGTTGTTGTGTGCTCTGTTGATCCTGTGTGCTATGCTGATAGTAGCTTGTTTCTGGTAGGCTCTCTAAGACAGACAGGTTAGGAGCCAAACTAAAATGTACTTCTCACTAGTATCTGTTCCTTATGTTAGAGACAGCATGTGTTCTCAAAGAATAAAAGAGAACAAAGAACAAAAGAGCAGCTGCAATCAAAAGCTGTTCCCATTAGGCAAGTCTGATCTACAGGCGAAAGGGAATGGAATAACATCAACTAATGATTCTCTAGGTTGCCAGGTTTTCAGGTCATAAGAAATCCTAATTATTTCCCATAATTTTTTTCATTCTAAAAATTTCAGTACGACCTCATTTCATCATGCAGAAATTTGTGTCATACTTATTAATAGCTTTTGTGAATTAAATTATTCCAGTTAAGTGAACTTATTGCTGTGGAATATTTTCTTTTTTATATAACATATTAAAATATATTTCTGAATAGATTCGGATTAATACTAAAGTAATCTATAAATAGTTTTTTCAAATTTAAAAAAAAAATAATTTTATAAAGAAAAGTAAAAAAGTAAAGGGACATTTTTGTTTCTTTCCCATTCACATGATTTACATTATACTGATTGTTCCGCTATGAATGATTGAATGATAACTCCCTCTTTTTTTTTCACTGGAAGTATTATTTCATTGTTGGCTTTATGAGGTTGTATTTAAAAGTTGATTCAAAATGAATACTCCTTTGTCCAATTACACCAAGGAAGAAATACAAGCAGTGTTATGTACGTTTCCTTAATTCAGGATGGGTCAAAGCAACTGAGATAATTCATTGAATGCAGCAGCAGTACGGAGAAAGTTGTTTGAATGTAAGCAAGATCAATGATTGAATTAATCACTTTATAAAAACATTTCTGTCTGTAAACGATGAAAAGGTATTCCCTTCCACTTCAGAGAATAGTGACTACATTGAAACAATAAATAAATTATTTATAATAATTAGTGAATTAATATTGATGAAAAAGCAAGTAAATATAAGCCAGGGGTTGGTATTTTCGATCAACCATGATTCTGTAAATTTTTGCAAAGTCTGTTTGCTATTTCCTCATCACATGACAGGAATCCACAAAGAGAATCATTTGAAAATTTCCCACAAGCTTTTAAAGGTGAAATTATACAGGTGAAGGAAACTCATTTCTGAAGCGAATAATAATTGATTTTGTGATATGAGTCCATCATTTGAATCCAAGAGTAAGCAACAAAATTTATTTTCAAACTATCCTTCTACAACAAAAAATTCAGAATACATGTTTTTAGTAAGGTTGATGATAATATTAGGGTTGTGGAAGGTCCGATTTTTTATCACTTCACATCTAAAAGTAAAACAGTGAGTAGTGAAAGGTATTATGAGTTACTGCAATCATTGAAAACAAAAATTAAATTTAAAAGATGAATGTTTCAGGATAATAAAACTCATATGACTAACAACGTAGTCATTTACTTTCAAAATTTTAGTTTTGTGTTGCTGGACCACCCACCATAGTCTGACCTAGCTCCAAGACTTATTGATCCACTAAAAAAAGTCTGTGAAGGTATAATTTTTGTTATGATTAAGAAGTTGTGGAAACAATGTAAATTGGCTATGCACCAGATCAAAACATTTCTTCCCAAAGCTTGTTAAATAATAGAAGAATAAAAAAGATAAATAAAAAATAATTTTTGAATTTCACTGTACTTTTTTACTTACCCTCATAGATGAAATTTACGAAGTAAACAAAAATTTTAAATCTGTTCAGCCAGTCAAGTTAACAAAAATACATATATTCATATTTAATTTTATTACCAACAAATAAATGTAACCTCAATTATTTATGTATAAATCTTGTGCATAAACTGTAATACAATAAGAATAAAATGTTTATCCTGTTGGAATCTGTGTCAGTAGAGAGCGAAACATGTTAGCGAATATGATAGATTATATGTTTCAATCCAAGATGTATCATTGAGATCTGTGGTATCATTTTTTATATATTACATTTTTAAATCTGTGGAAAATTATACCTTCAAAATGTTTTAAATAGTTAATTTTATTAAAAAGCTGCTTTGTAGTAAATTCTAAATTTAGTCTTACATCAAACATTCACTAAATATTCAGTTTTTAAAACTTTATGCAGTTTGTCTTTCTGTAATTTTACTACTCCTTTTTTACTGTTCCTTTTACTATTCATTTTTCTGTTCTCACATCTCAGGTCAGAACAATTGTCTTAATGTTACTTTATTTATTCATTCAATATCCTAGTGCCATCCACCAGCTCTCCTTGTGGAAAACTCCTTAATTGTGTAAGAAGGCTGCATGTATACGTAATGAAAGATTAGATCATCAGTAACGCTTGTACCCTGTATTAAATTGTGTATATTTTCTTCAAATATGTCTGGAATGGTCTTCCCAAGTCTAAATTTTTCTCAACTATAATTTTGCTTTCAACTTGCTGTAAAGTACTTTAATCTAAAAATACTGTTTTGAGTGATACAATACTAATTATGACAAAGTAACATTATTGCTTTTTCGTCTTATTTTTTTCCACATGTAATGACAAATAAATAAAAAATAAATTCTGCCATTTTGTGCACCTTCTAATTTTAACTGGAATTGCATGGAAGAAAAAAGGATTTTTTTTTATTCTTACATTAAACTACCAAATTATTTCAGTAGTAGAAATACATTTCTAATTACTGACTATTTTTTCAGGGGTCCATTTAGGAGTAAAAAAAATGTTCAATAAAGCCCAGATGAAACATTTTTGGAGGGGTATGTACATTGATGTTGTAACATTTGTTAAAAATTGTGAAAAGTGTTCAGATGTGGTGGATATGGCAAGACAAAAGCAGTTATGTGGTGATGAAAATGAGGACGACATCGAAGATCCTTCTGCAGTATTGCAGAACACAGTTGCAACTCAGTATCCAGAATCATTAAGAGTTTGGAAGAAGGTAATACAAATTATTTATAATTTCAAGAAATTACCTGAACAATAATTGGATGGTCTTTGTTAAAAAAAAAAGAATTTTCCATAAATTAAAGTTTTAGAATTAATATGTTTTCATCACTAATTTTTTCTTTAATCCAGCATACTGTATTCTGAGAATATTTCCCACGTTCTGTAAATTATTTAAAGAATTTATGAACCAATAGTTAATTGAAATTGATGAAAATGCTTTGCTTAGGAATTATTTGAAGATTACTTGATATTATTTCCTCTTATAATGTAAATGACAGAAACTTTCTCTAAAAACTGTATTTCTTATAACAATCACATAGTTTTAAAAATTAAGAGAATTATTATTGTTATAAAGATCCTTGTCAAGATTTATACTCAAATTATGATGAGTTTTTATCTGCTTTGTTATTTATTTTCTCATTCAGTTTGTATCACATTTGGTCCAGATGTGTTGTTACCTCTATTTCATCAATCACTGAGAAATATTTTTTATAAGACTGTTTTGTTCTATATTTCATTAAAGGTTTAAAGATGTCAAGTAATGCTATTCACTGGACCTTTCCAATTGTTGGACATGGTTGTTTACACGCTTGCAGTTGTGCAACCAGTTCTAAAGTATTATTCTGATCCAGTGCAGCTTAGTACATTTGTTCAGAAAAATATCTTTTTTTGTCCAATTAATCATATGAGTAGCAATTGTGAATTTCTGATAACATTTTATACAAGTTATTCATTTTTATTTACATCATAAAAAAAAGACAGTCTGATGCTTTAAAAAAAAAATGCAGCAGTTGAGTAGTTTTCCTCTTCAGCCATGACATCGGTTTATTTTTTTTTTTATTTAGGTGTATCGTTTGTTTTTGTTTTTTAAATTGTGGTTTCAGAATACGTGGTCTCATTGTAACATACTAGGGGACGATTTATTTCGATGAATTCAGGTGGAGGTGTGGATGCACGGGCCATTGAATCAGACTTGCAGCCATCAAGAGTTTCTGGTGACTGTTGTTGATGAAGAGTCTCGATGGGTTGTGGCTTGTCCAGTTTCATGTGATAGTGCAGCTCAGATAGCAGAGTTCCTTTTCCATACTTTCTGCAGCTACGGATTTGCTCACTGTTGTCTTGTTGGATTTACTACAGAAATGAAGGTTTGTTAGTAAATTTTAATTTCTTATAAATATTGTTGAAAAATTAAAGAAGGAGTTATAAAGAGTGATACAATATTGTGTATTGTATTTCTCTTAGTTTTTCTTTGATAGCATGTATGTCTTCATGAAATAGAGATCAATCTTAATCCAACAAAGAATATTCCATTTAATAAAGCTTATTTATTATTATTATTATTATTATTTCTGTATTTTATAATGTAAGTGATTATGCTAAAACATTCTCGCCTGTTTTATTGTATTTATTATTCTATCTTGGATATGTTTATCAGATTGTATGAAAATGGAAAATATTAACATAACATGTATGAACTGTAAATAAATATAATTTTATGATATATATGTAACACAAAAAACTGATATAAGGAAATCATATTTTTATGTAAAAAAAATTAGTCTTGACTTTTTTTTAATACACAGGTACATATAATAAAGAAGAGTATTATTTAAAACACCAGTTTACTTAATTTACTAAACTTAAATTGCTTTCCTGTTGAAATTCTTGAAAAGTTATGGAACATCAATCACAAAAATAAGTAAGCCATCCATTAATAGTTTATTGCACAAAGTAGGGTGATTTATAGGAGTATTTAATTCATGCATTTCATGTAAAGCTATTTTACCATAGGAGTGATCAAAATCTATATAATTTTTCAGGAGTGTCAATTTTGGTCAGAAGCAATCTTTATGGGCACTTCTTTGGGAGACTTGTTTTACTGATGGATCAAAACAGCCCATCCTTTTTAGCTTTCTATCTGCTTCATATCTTTATGAATTTCTACAATTACAGTATTTTAATCAGTATTGTAGTTACAGTATTGTTTCTAGAAAATGGCAAGCAGTGAAAAAAGCAACTGCCTCAAAAAATGACAAAGCTACATGTGGAGTTTGCCAGAGTGTACCAAATACGAGATAGTATGACAAGAAATAGCCATTTAGGAAGCTATATGTTTAATTCAGGCTAGTGTAATCGTTGCTAATAAATGGCAATGGCATGTTTAGATGTTATTATAATGACCAGATAAGAATATCAAACATGATGCTATTGCTGCCAGAAGATAATCAGAATGTAATAAAACATAATTGACATGCTGAAGTCAGTACTGTTAGTTATAAATTCAGTGAAATTGTAACATTCTGTTTATATTTAGTGAAGTTTTGGCCTTACTCTAGCTTTGTTAGACATGGAAATAAACTTTTTAATGAAAGTGAACTCATTCATTTGTATATGCCTCCTAAGTATAATCAATCTAATACATTATTATTGTTGTGACAAATTTTTTTTTAATTGAGGGATTTATCAAACTTGATACATTCTTTGCAGCTAAATTTTCAGCTCATACATATGAGCTTGATGAGATGTTTACATTTTCTGTGTTTTGTCTCGATGGTCCTAACATGTATGATCTTCATGTCTTCCTAGCTACTTTTACCACTGAATTTCTACCATTGATGGGTTTCTAGAAATAAGTCACTGATCAGCTGGAATTTCTTTAGGAATTTTATTTATTTAAGAATATTTAGAGGGTTTACAAACCCTCTAAATATTGAATTACTTGTGATATGTTTACATTTATATTACTGTTTATACTCTGATGGCTTCCACACACTATGTGCACAGTTAAGATTATTCGTGTTTCATATGTCAGTTGAAAAAATTTTGGATAGCAATTTTGTGATTAATGTACCGATTTTTTAAGGATGAGCTGCGATACAGAAGATACTTATTGGCAATCAGCAGTAAAGAAAGCTTTATGAGGTGTGGCTAGAAAATAAGGGACTGATTTTTTGTAAGACAAACAGCGCGGCCTCAAGGTCAAACGCCATATTATCGAGTCGCCTGACATCCTTCCCTTTACATTCCAGTCATTGTGACGACTGCAGCCTTCTCAGTCAGGCCAAAGCCTTTGCTTGTGTCAGATCATTATCTGCCGCCTGTTGAAAAAATGGTAGGCGTTTTAATAAAGCAACGTGTTAACATGAGATTTTTTGTGAAACTCAACAGGTCTGCAATAGAGACCTATTCTCTCGTACAAGTGTATGGTGATGAGTGTATGTAGGTTTTTGAGTGGCATAAACAGTTTAAAAAAGGACATGAAGAAATCAAAGATGATCCATGTCCAGGACATCCTTCCACTTCGAAAATAGACGAAAATATTGAAAAAATAGTTACCTCATCTGTCAAGATCGCCGTTTGAGTATCCATGCAGTTGCTGGGACTGTAGGAGTTGACAAAGAATCAATTCAACAGATTTTACATGAACATTTTAACATGAGGAAAGTTTGTTCCAAAATTGTGCCCAAGATCCTCATGCCTGAACAAAAGGATTCCTGGATGAACATTTGTTGTGACATTTTGTAAAACATCGAACTGGATACTAAACTGTTGGAAAGAGTAATTACGTGTAATGAATCATGGTTTTTTTTACCTCTCTCTTTATCTGTTTAGCCTCCAGAACTACCGTAAGGTATTACTTAAGAGGATAATTGAGGATGATGTGTATGAATGTGAATGAAGTGTAGTCTTGTACAATCTCAGGTCGACCACTCCTGAGAAGTGTGG